>RPOG01001716.1:0-130987 GCA_008086565.1 Thalassoma bifasciatum
TATATATATATATATATATATATATATATATATATATATATATATATACACACACACACACACACACACACACACACACACACACACACACACACACACATTTATATATATAATATTTAATTGTCTAAAAGCAGAACAAACAATATTTTAAGTTTTAAATTTCACTTGTGCTCTAAATAATATTGAAAAATGCCAAAGTTTTCTTTCACTATTTTGTTTTGTTTGTCCTTCAAGTATCAGTCTTGAGACAATCAAATGAGAGATAACTCCTGCTGTAATCAGCCGGACCCAGTGACTGTAAAAATCATGGACACCATGATGTCACCACACAAACTGCTCCCCCTGGTGACTGGCTGCAGTATAGGTCAAAAACTCTGTTTCCTCATTCATTCCAGTTTAGAAGTGGTAAAAATTTAAAACATTATTACACCTTGTACAAATGTTTCTCACGATGGTATGAAGACATTATTTCAGTCAAGAAGAGATTAACCTTTTGAAAACAAAAAATGTACATATATATATATATATATATATATATATATATATATATATATATATATATATATATATATATATATATATATATTTTTTTTTTTTTTTTTTTTTTTTTTTTTTTTTTTTTTTTTTTTTTTTTTTTTTTTTTTTTTTTTTTTTTTTTTTTTTTTTTTTTTTTTTTTTTTTTTTTTTATTTTATTTTTTTTTGCTTTTTGGTTACCTGGTTCCACTGAGATCCTTTGCCATCTGTACTGCACAGACTGACAGAACAATGGCAGCAAATGGTGACGCCTGTGATGGGGTTCTTTAGTCTACAACAACCGTACAATGGTAAAGCCAGGCTGTCCATTCTATAAGTCTGTGGTCGCACCACTTTGCACTGAGTTGTACTTAACCTTTGATCCTGACACTGGAGAGTATAAAGATGGATAGCTGGTTAGCAACAAGGATAATAAATAGACAGACAAACAAAGGACTGATGAAGAATCAACAGGTGAAGCTAAACAATCACTGTTGTGTGCTCTGGGACATTGTTAAATGAATCCTTGGAGCCATGGAAACCACACCGTCACCCGAGACAAAACATGAACTATTTGTGACCAAGCCACTGGATTTTTTTTAGAAAGAGCCTGGAGAGTATGTGAGTAAAACAAATGTTTCTCTTTTGTTCAGTCTTACATGTTCAATCTTCAATAAAATCAGTGCTCTGAGAAGGCATTATACGGCCTCCGTAGTCATGGGGTTGAAGGTGGGCCATGAACATTTTTGAGACTTGAAAGTGGGCTCTAAGTTTAAAACCACGATGCTAGGCCATCTGTGCTCCTTTTATACTTCACATGACATCATACAACATCATGAGCAAAATTGTACTACTTTTATGTACAGCTTGATTTGATTCTTTCGCATTTCCTGCAAGGTCCATCATCTTAATACATTCAACTTTTACTTAAATACATTAAAGCAGGGCTCTTCTGGGGAACCTGACAGACTGAGTATTAAACATGCAACCATGTGATTGGCAGAGCAGTGACAGAGGCGGGTCCTCCTCCGTCTTTAGGAGCTGGGAGTGACTGCTGAGTGAATCTGTGAGCAGTTTGAGAGAGTTACTGTGATGCTACATGTGTTCGTTTCTGACTGAAAGAGAACATCTGTGGCCTCCATGGATGTGTTTTCTAAGACACTAACATGGATAAAGAGAAAAAATTGGAAACAAATATTTGAAAATATAAAAAATTGCCCAATCAACCAACCCCCTGCAGTACCTCCACAGACCCTCAGGGGCCGCGGACCCCCTGTTGAAGACCTCTACGTTGAAGTATCAGTTCAAATTGATAATTGTAAAGTATGTCTGTATTAATTATAGCTCCCTGTTGATTGACAAAAACAATACACAACTGGTTGTTCTGCTTGTTAAACAAACCCACCGCTCAGTACAGACATGATTATTTCATCTTTATGATAAAACATGAAAGGGAAAATGACTGCACTTCTCATAGATTTTATTATTAGTAAGTTATTTATGCATATTTTCACAAGAGCTACTTATTTAAAGCACTCAACCCACACTCCTTATTTTAAAAGAAGTCTGCTTTATCTGGGAACAATACAATGAAAGTTGGAATGAAACAAAACAGGAACATTATTCATTATACATTTGACCTTCTTGCTAATTTCAGCATCTATTTTGTATAAGCTTTGAGTGGAATCACTTTAGATAAAGTTAACATGTACATGCTTAAAAAAAACAATAAATCTTTGAAGTGAAGTTCTTTTGCAAAGTTTTCTGCAAAAACTCCTTCTTGTCCTTCTTGAACATCAAATCCAGTTACTCCAACGCTCCTCCCATCTCCAAATAAAAGCCTCATTCTCCTCAGAGGATCTACTCTGGAGTCAATGAGCAGCTAACACAAGTTTTCTTTCTGTTAGAAACTTATTTGTCATATTCAAAGGATGAACTGTTCTTGTGAGACAACACTATTTTGAAAGCAATTAAGACTGTTAATGTCTTACAGAGAGACAGGTCTTTCAGCAGATTAAAACACTTGGATGTTCTGCATGAGTCTGTTTGGGGTCATTAAGTTTCCAAACGCAGAGGGGAGGGGCCTGAGAGGTAGACGCTGCTAATGTGATGTTGGGTTTCTGTCTGCTGCAGCTTTCTTTAAAGATAAATGTGGACACATATTTATCAGCATGTATACTTGGTCTTTTGTTCCATGCATACACACATGTACATTTACTACATTATACATTTAAGCAAAGAGAGAACGGAGGAGTTCTGCTTCTGTTATTTTTATGCCCAAAACTTATTTGTAGACTGGACAAACCTGATAAACTGTGGATGTAGACTTTGTGTTTTTAGGCCAGTGCAGCTTCAAGATGGAGAGAAGCACCAAAAACTCCATCCACTGTCCCTTTGCCCCCCTTCTCCCTCACTGCAGAGGCACAGAGGTAGAGAGGCTGAGAGAGGCAAGGGTGTTCAGATCAGGAGAGGGAGGGGGCAGAGATTTTTGGAAACGGGGAAGCAAGCTGCACTGCAGCAACTGGGCGTTGGCTCTGCCTGAGGAAAAGAGACAGAGGAGGCAGAGGAGAGGGGTAAGGAAAGAGAGAGAGAGAGAGAGAGAGAGAAAGGTGCAGAGGAAGTCTGTTAAATATGTCATATGTTGTAATGAGACTCAGACTTAACTATACAAAATATGACAGAATTAGAAAGTTAAACCAACTTAAAGACAAAGCATTGTCTAAAACATTTGAATTAGTTTGAGGTTGGCTTTTAGCTTTAGAGTAAGAGTTCATTTAGGGTCATGAGTTCACTGGTGAAAAGTCATCTAGTCTCATGAACTAAAAAAAATGGATTTAAGAAACATTTCCAGTTTCTTTAAATATTTTCTAAGTGTGTTCTCAAAATAAGGGGGAGATTGTGATGTGTAGTGACTTGTTTTGAATTATTTTTCCAGATTTTAGAGTTTCTAAAAATAACAGCCAAGGAAAGCTGATGGCACTGAGAGTGGGATGATGCAGGTGTTGCAAACATCTAAATAACACTTTCATTTCATAAACATACAAACAGTTGGGCTAGGATTAACACATAAAATGCTGTGTCACAGTTTCCCATGTTTACCTGTTGCTCACACAGCTGTGTGTCTGCTGCCGGCCTGTGTGCAGAAACTCACCCATAACTTGACTGGATATCAATTCACATTTTTTTGATGATGCTCCTGAATTTGTGTGTCCTGGATTCATATTTCATTCTATGGATGCCTAAGTGCATTAGCTGGGTCAAATGAGGACATGTCCTCAGCGCTCTCTCTCTCTCTCTCACACACACACACACACACAGGAGGAGATTTCAGCCCATACTGTCACATTGTTTTATTTAAGGCTGTAATGTGTAAGTAGCTTCCTCATGGCCAAGCCCATCTTAATTAAAGCAACACCGTGCTTTATACTCCAAGTATCTTTATATCTCCCTACTCCATTTTTTATTCTCCCTCCCTATCATACTTCGGTTCCTCCACCTCTCCTTTTGTCTCTTTATCCATCCCTGGTCTTTTCTTTCGTCCTCTCTCTGTCTTCAGCCTCGTCAAGCCTGGAAATGTGCTGTGTCTGCAGGGGGGGGGGGTTATTTGGTGCAGCAGACGGGGAGTAATTGATAATGGTGCTGCTTTGGCCATCAGGAGAGCTGTGTTTGCTTTCAAGTGAAATGAGACAGAGACGGAAAAAGAGAGACATGCAAGTTAGAGAGGGATAGAAAGGAGAGGGTGTGAAAAAACAATGAAAAGTGAGCATCAAAGAATCAAAATCAGGACAGCTAGTGAGGACTTCTGACAGGATTTGTTATTTGCAAAACTATAGACTTTGTTTACACACTACATAGATTCATTTTGTACTCATTTTCACAACCAGGTGACATTTCAGCCTTTGTAAGCAGGAATTATATCACTCATCAGTCGTTTATCTCTGCAGCACTCAACCATCTGTCACCTCAGAACTCACTCATTTATTGTTTACTTGTCTTCACACTAATAAAAGTTTTGTTTATTGTCTTCTCTTCTGTTGTGCTTTCAGCTCACTACTTCCTCATGACCTTAAACTTTAAGTCACTGATGAAAGTGTTAAATTTCTTTAATTTTTAATTTTTTTTTGGGGGGGGGGGGGGGGCTTGCCATTAAGCCACCGCAGTGTCTTCCACAATGATGAAAAATAACTACATCAATTTGTTTTTGAATGGCTCATCCCTCTTCTAACAGATGGCTCAGTTGTGAAGTCAACAGTTATAACAACTTTATGTTAAATGGACCAAAAATACCAGCAGAGTCACCACTCATAGGTATTGCCTCATGTAATAACATGGACTCTAAAAACTGTATTCAAAGGCCCCTTGGGACTCTTTAAGTGATCTTGAAATAATTTCAGTTCCAAAATTGAATCTTTCTAGAAGCCATGTCTCAGTAACCATGGTCTGTCTGAATTCCATCCATCCAGCAATGACATCAGTGAAGACCAACAACCCCTGTTCCTGACCACTTCCACCAGCTCCTCTGAGGGGACACTGGGGTCTTTTTCCAGCTGGATATACCAAAAACACCTGGCTGGGAGGCGTTGGGGAAAGTGGTGATAAAAAGATCTGCTCTTCTTTCAGTGAAGCCCTGACAAGAATCATATCTTCATGGCAGAGATTGAAAGTACTCATTAGGAATAGTGTTTATCCTAGAAAAACACTACCAGATCCAGCCAGAGGTGTCACTGCAATATATGCTAAATGAATAATCCTTACTGTGACTTTAAATATACAATAAAAAATGTGATAGATATCATTTAATTATTGGACCTTTCTGATTAATTATGAATAACAGTTTTGTAAGCCCTAAAAAATGATACTTTTAAATGGTTAGCTTCCTTTAAGAAAATTGTTTTGTTAAGAATTACATTCAGTTTTATTCAGTACAAAGCAGTACAGAATTGAAAGAGTAAAACTGATCAGAGAAGAACAATAACATGAGTCTTTGCTTCATACCAAAATGTCATAAAGTGCCAAACATTCAGTGTGTCTTTTTTTTGGTGCACATGCATCCTATGCTGATTGGCCATGAACAACAACAACGAGAAAGCATCACTTGTGTTTCAGTGGGTAAACGTGTCACTGGTTGGTGTTTCTGAAGGGTGAAGGGTCAACCCCGCTGTCTGGAGTCCACTCTGTTTGATGTTGGCATTCAATAGTTTATCTCTGCTTTAAAATGAGCTAAAAACTCCTTCCAGGACCTTTAATGGCAACAAGTAATTGTTCCAACTATTTTGGAGAGTTGTCCTGTCTGCAGTGTTTTTTCTGCACACATCACAGGACCAAACACTCTTTTCTTGGGGGGAGAACAGAAGTGAACTGACTCTCCTGAAAACATGTCTAAGACTGTCAGAAGGAATCCTGCCTTGGATGCAGGCGGAGTTAGATTAGTCAGATATTTTGCTTCGAGGAAAATAAGATCCAGTGCAATTGAAAACAAAGCTCTTTTTTGCACGATGAGCTGCTGTTGATGCAGTTGTTTCTGCTCCGGAGTTATTCAGCCCTGATGCCTGTCTGCGTCAGACCTGCTGCTCCTCTGAATGTGTCGCTGAAATATTGATGAGAGCTCCCAGGCTAAACCCAGGCTGACTGTGGCCTCGGGTTAGATTCTAATTAAAATGATAGACCCACTGAGGTGGACAAACCACTGCTGTGATGGACATGAGTGGGCACTAACTCATCATGCTGTACATGTAGACTCACATGTTACTGCTGTGCATCACATCTTTATAAATCCTCACACTCAAAAACTTACACTTGTCTCTACTTCCACTTATTCCCTGAAGACCAAATGTAGTCAGCTGATCTAAATAAATTTGAACAATTCACACTCTTCTCTGTATTGTGCATGCAAAGAGTGTCTTCTAAGCAACCTACAAACATTTTACTCCAGACCTCTTTTCAATTTCAAAGAGTTCATTCTCAGAGAAGAACACGAGGGAAGGACAGAAATAACAAAGCTGCACAAAACAAGACAGAGTCCTGGGACTCTGCAGAGAAAAAAAACTTTGTGCACCACATGCAGAGGGGGCCGATTGCCACACCCAAAATGCAAAACCTCCAATACGTAGAGGCTGCGCTCCCTCTCCCCGCCTCATCTGCTCCCCCCCTCTTCAGAGGATATGAGATATGCTGATGAAGCTGGTGGGTCTCCCATGGCTGAAAAGGAAGCATTTTGGCACTTCTGAGACATCAGAGTGAGTCAGGAACACTGGGGGAGGGGTCCTGTCTGTCTTTGGTTCCAACTCTAAGTTCTTCCCTCTCTTCCTCTTGGAGTAAATGTCCTTGAAATGTCTTAAAGCCTTGTTGGAATGAGCCTAGTCCTGCATATAAGTCATGTCAAATGAGATTTTAGATTCTGACAAGTTTTATGATGATGATGATGATGAAGATGATTATTATTATTATTATTATTAGTAGTAGTAGTAGTAGTAGTAGTAGTAGTAGTAGTAGTGTTGTTTAGTACTACTGTTGATTGTTTCAGTTGGTAATAACTAAATGAATCAAGTTCTTTAAAATTATGCATTGCATAATTGCATTAATCAAACTTAAAGTTTTCAGTTATTATAGCTTGATAATGTGCATAACAAAAATTAAAATACCGCTCTTTTCAACCTAACAAGCTAGCCTAAAACTTTCATATTTTTGAATTAAATGAAAATTGTTCAAAGCCAAACTTGGGAAAACTACCCCTATAGTTTCAAAAACAGATCGCTGACCATGTCAAGCACAGACATCTGGCACGTTCTCAGGGTCCATGTGTAGCAGGGTGTCAAATCCACTGCTCTCCCTCCTCACCCACAGTGACAAAACCATAAACCTTGAGGTGGTGTACTAATAACTCAATAAGTAAGTAACTCTTAAGTAAGTTAAAACGTCAGAATTCAGGATGTGAAGTAGAAATTAATCAAAATATTACATGAAGGTAGTAACGCAGAGTTTTGAATTGATATGATACAGGAAAAAAAACATTGGAAACCTAAACTTAAAAAACATAGTGTATTTTATTCAAAAACTACATCACTTCAACTGATGGGAAATTCCCTTTTCACATTGGGTTCCTAAGATGCATCGCTTTCATACTCTCCACAAAAAAATACCAAAGTTAAAATCCAAATATAGGGAAGCTTACTAACATCCAAAAAACAAAAATAGGTAAAATGACACAAAATAAATATCAAATGAAATAAAAGGAAAGAAAAGACAGAATTGAAACTGAAAACAGTTTGAAAAGCCAACCCTCAAACTCTTTCTAGAAGCTCTTTAAATCGTCCGCCTTCAGTCTCCACTTTCTAAGTTTATGAATCCATCATGTTGTTGAGTTCATTTCAATCCACACAGAGTGCTGCTGGGTGCCAAAATGATCAGTCAATAAATAAATGGTCCAAAGAGAGAAAAAGAAATGGATCAGGCAGATTGAAATTTTTACATGCAAATTAAAATATCCCTAAACTGGATCTTTCTACAGTATCAAGTACATTTCATTCCCTAATATAATCTATTTTCTTCTAATTTAATTTGTACTTTTTTTTTTTAAGTCTGGGAGGGTCTACTTGTCTCATGAACAGGAACGAGGATGTTAGTGTGTACACTGGAGACTCACTTGCTCTACTCACACACATTTTTGTGGTATGCAGCAGTTTTTCTGCAGCTTGTTTCAGTCTCATGAAATATGCAAAGTTAAGCTCAGTGGCTGCGTGTTCCACCATCAGAGCAGCGTGACTTTGAGCTCTATGACCCAAACCAAAGAGACAGTTTACTCAACCGTGATACTACTCCACCTCTGTGCAGGCCGACTGCTTCACAACGCAGGAGCAGCAATGAGAGGATTGTGAAGTAAAGAGAAGATAATAACAGATTCATGCTTTTCCTGTTTACACTGATATGTGTGTGCCAGTGTGTGACATGGTGAAAATATTTCTGTGTGGATTCCCCAGTTTGGGGAGCAGACTGATAAAAAACAATACACACACAGCACACTTTTGCATTTAACTTCCATTCATTTGAGTTTTTCTTTCAGATCATTTTCTTTAGTAATAACAGTCATTTCACACAGACACAGCATTTATATAAGTGGGCACTACAAACAGAGGCTTATCAGTTCATGCTGTATTGATTTTGTGGTTTTCTGCATCAGTTTTCCACTCTTTGAGAGTGACAATTTGACAGAGCTGTAGATTGACAACTTAAATAAATGAAACCTGAAACATTCAATCGCCTCCTAATGACTTTCTGGAGTACAGGTAATAATGTGAGTTTTTATAAAAATAATATACATTTGAAAATGAATACAGCAAAGACAGTGTGTTGATCTTATGTATTTCATGAAAGTATCTGATTCAGAGCCCTGAAGGTGCTTAAAGGTGCCCACGCAACTTAAGCCCCGTTCCCACCAAGTGGATCGGTTTAGATTGTCTCTGTACGGCACGCATTTTGTGGTGTTTGGACTAAAACCGGGACGGGTCACCAGATAAGCGACCCGTGCTGATCCACTTTCTTCTTCGTTACATTTATTGGCAGGGTACATTGTGTCGCACTGCAATGACGTCACGGCTCTCACCATCCGGCCCATCAAGCAGGGTATGGTTGGCTGTGGAAATGCACACAGGATCAGGCTTTACCGATCTGACCTGTACCAAACTGTACTGATCCGTACCAGACTGCCTGGTGGAAACGAGGCTTTAGTATCTCACTCGCACTCGTTACATGTGCAACTTATTATCTTGCATCTGCAACTTTGGTGACATGAATGTTTTCTGTTTTTGTTATAATCAAACACGTACAACTTAGTATGTAGCAGTTGGTAAAGCAAAGCAGTAACAGTGAACGCAGACCTATTGTCCCATTCACTGCTTCTGCTTTGCTTTACCAACTGAGAGATACACCAAGTGTACACACTAGTTAAGTAACAAGAGAACAACTTGTACGATGAGATACAATAATATTAAGAAACACAGCCATCCATGTCACCCTAATCTGGACTTTAGAGGGTCTGCAGAAAAAAAAATTGGCCCTTGTACAAATATTGTTGATGACCCCTGATACAGTTGAATATTATAGGCTTAGAATTTAGAAAAGGAAGCAGGAAACACTGGGAAAGCAGGCAATCTGAGGATCCTTTGCTTCAACAATTATGACACAGTGTCAATGCCAGAATGTGAACCAGGATCACTGAGTGAGCTGAACCCCACTCTTATCTTGACAATAGCTAGCTCACATAACCTCTCAATAACTAGATTCTGTATTCCAAATGTCATAACAGTGGATTGCACAGATATTTTTGAAGAGCCAGGGTGAAAGGAAAAAAAAAAGGAACACACAGCATACACTTTGATCCCCAAAAGGGCACTATATTTATTTTGGCTCCCAAGACAGCACTTAAGCACGTTTTGGCTCCCAGGAGGGCAGTTTATCATGTGTTAACATGCTTAAGGGGCAGATTAAGTGTGGTAGGCCAACCAGGAGGCAACTCTGCTAAAGCTCCACAGACGGCACTTAGTGTATTTTAGCTCCCGAGAGGGAACTTTAAAATGTGTTTTGGCTCCAAGGAGCGCAGTTAATTATATTTTGCACAGATAAAGGGGCAGATTGGTGTAGTTGGCCAGTCAGAAGGGTGCTTCAGCTTGTGTTCTGGTTCCAAGAAAGGCACTTCAGCCCATATTTGGCTCCAAGAGGGCACTCTAATGCACATTTTGTCTCTATAGTGGACACTGGGGCATTTGTTTTGGCTCCAAATTGGAGTGTAGTGAGGATATGTTTTGGCTCCCATGGGGCAGTTTATCATATTTTAATCAAACCAAGGGGCAGATTTGTGTAGTTGGTCAGCCAGAGGGGCACTTAAGAGTGTGTATTAGCTTTCAAGAAGGCACTTTAGTGCACATTTTGTCTCCACAGTAGGCGCTTAAGTGTGTGTTTCTAAATAATCGGGCCAAGATCAAATAAGTTGGAATATATTTAAATAAAAGAAGACAAACCAATAGCTTAAACAAACAACTGAATAAAATATCTGTTCATGTGGTTGTGTGTATGTCCTTAAAAGTATTCAATTACTCACTCAAGTAACATTTGCCGTCCTTCGCAAGAAATTGCATTTTACTGATTTCCACTCACAATTAATTAAACCGCCGTCCTCATTTAGCACTTTGTCTCTGAGCTTTGTAAGGCTTTGACATAAATGAGGTGAAGATCACAACTTTTGACTGTTTTCGTCAAAAAGTCAGTTAAAATGCTTCCATTGTACGTCTTTGTGCATCATTAACAGGACATGAAGTACAGGATCTGAGTCAGAGCTGAAAACAAAGCTGGAAACAACCTGCCTTTCAAAGTAAGATGAGATAAAACAAAAGTCTTATTGTTGAATTCAACAGAAGAGATATTTATAAGGTTTTCTTTTCTTTTAACTATTCAGCCCAGAGTTCAGTGAAGAAGCTTGGCTCTTAAAGAACTGCAGTATGCAGGGCTATATTTAGACTTTGTTGTCTCTAAAGGGACTTATAGATCAAAACAAAGCACAGAGCAGTATAAATTAGCATCAAGCTATAGAAGTCCTTCCTGAGTATAGATTACAACATGGAATCAAACAGCGGTTACAGAATTCGCTGTGTGATGGAGTAAAGAGGAAACGAAGTGATGTGCATTTGCACTCAAAAATAACGAGCTCTAACTTCAAGGATTTTCATATCAGGGTGAAGCTCTGACACCGAGCTGATGTAAGACTCCAACAACCATGAGTCATCTCCATTAGGGAAGCTCCCTCCTCCCTTCTTCCCTCCTTCCCTGCATCTTCTTGCAGCTATAACCCCTCCACTCTAATGTATTTAGACACTGACAGCTCCTCACCGACAAATACAGATACTTAAGTCTATAATTTAATGGCACATATACAGCAGTTTCATGGACAGGGGAAGCTCCTCAGAAGGGCTCAAGTTTGATTTCTTGTAAACAACTTCTATATTATGGTCTTTTATTAGCTTTAGTTGTCTGTATTT
Organism: Thalassoma bifasciatum; assembly: GCA_008086565.1. Lineage (NCBI taxonomy): Eukaryota > Metazoa > Chordata > Actinopteri > Labriformes > Labridae > Thalassoma > Thalassoma bifasciatum. The sequence goes on from RPOG01001716.1 coordinate 11,542, forward strand.
TCATGAGTTATTGTTGTAAAGATAACATTAAGACTGTGATCATTATTTAGAATATGAGCTGAGAAGGTCTGCAAAGAGAACCATAAACAGAAGAGGAATTTAGAAGTAGCATCCAGGGAGAGGAAAGGCCCGAGTGAAAGAAGAGAAGAACAGAGCCAGTGGTCGCACAGGGAGGAGACAGGGGGCACTTGGACCCCTCTCATGGTCCAATTGTTGAAAACTAGCTCCCTAAAGTGCCCCATTTGGTGACAAAAAAAGTGTTCCTTCTGGAGCCAAAACACAACATAAGTGTTCTTCTTGAAGCCCAACCTGCTCTTAAGTTTCCTCTTGGGAGTCAAAACAAATACTGAGGTGCCCTTTAGGGTTGGTAAAAAAATATACAAACAAACTGATAAGTATAGATTGGCCTCTTGGGAGACAAAACACACACTTCATTGCCTGCTGTGGGGGCCAGAACCTCCGTAAGTGCCCTTTAGGGGGCCATGATATGCTTAAGGGCCCAGGAGACAAAACACATGCCTAAGTGTGCTCACAGGTTCAAGATTTGCGCTTAAGTGCCTCCTTGGTGCCAAACTAGCACTGAGCGTGTTCTTGGGAGCCACAACAAATGCTGACGTGTCCTTCTGGGTGGGGAACTTCACTAATCTGCCTCTTTGGCTGGTTGGAATATGATAAACCGCCCTCCTGGCAGCAAAAACACACTTCAGTGCCTGCTTGGGAGCCAAAATATGCAGAAGTGCCCACTAAGATGCTAAAAATTGCCCAAGTACCTTTTTAGTAGCCAAAACATGTGGTAAAGTCCCCTCTCAGGAGCCAAACACATCAGAAGGGCCCCCCTTGGTGCCAAACTAGTTGCTGAGGTCCCCTCCTGATTGGTGGACCACACTAGTCTGCGCCTTTGGCTGGTTAAAAACAGAATAATCTGCCATTCCTCTTTGGAGCCAAAATACATTCTTTATGTGCCTTTATTTTCTTTTGCCCCTTCCCTTCAAAAAAGTCTGTGCACATCACTAAACTGGGCACTGGAAATTTTTTTCCTTTCGATTCTTGGTTTTCTCCTCTTTCTGTGTCCTTGAAAAACTGAAACTGGAAGAAAGAGAAAGTTTGGACGGTTCCCTCTACGACAGTCAATGATCTTAGTATATCGAGAATTCATTTCGTGTATGTGTGTTGCGACGTGTTGACACACACGAGTGAGAATATGTTGTAGTGGGATGAAATGGCAATTGTCCAACCCCCAGGTCAAGTCTGAAACCTCAAACAGCGCTTTGAAGACGAAAAGAAGTGACCAAAATTGCTCACTTTCAAGTCTGAAACTCAAAATGATTCTGACAATGATAGGAGGGCCAAGAATTCATATGCATCCTGCACACAAGCACAACCCTATCCATCCCAAACTCTCACCCTCAAACACCATCAAACACAATTAAAGGCTGAGGAAATGTGATGAAATTAGAGTTAACAGAGCTGTCGTCTTTTTCTATGGTCTTATTTTCAATGGTGCAGCTGTACACAAGCTGACGCCATCACACACTCACAAATCTGTTGAGGGGGAAACACACTGACTGGAGGGATTACACTCTGTCTCTGAATACTGAGTGCTACTTACCCGGATTGGCTATGGGTGCCCCACAATGCCACTGTGTTGCTGAACCTATTACTGTCTGTAAATATGTGTAACCCCTGTGAGTTCCTGCCTTTCTCTGAATCACTATTCAATCACAGCTTTGATCCAAAGGCTGTCTGTGACTTTCTACTGTGACTGTTGAACAGAGAGGTTCGAACATCCCACTTTTTTGTCTCATGTTGCTTCAAGAGTTCAAACCCCTTGCTCACCTGTATCAAACTATGACATCAGGGACTTTAATCAGTTTTAATAAGCAGGGTAATTCAAATCTTTTGAAATGATTGGGCTGAAGACAAGCACTTCAAGATGTGTACATAAATTATTTTGTAACAGAGAAACATCAACACCTGATTGTTTGTCAAAGAATATACACACACACACACACATATATATATATATATATATATATATATATATATATATATATATATATATATATATATATATATTTATATATTAACATAAACTTTATCCCTTACAATAAAAATCAAATTAATTGTCTTAACTGATTTTTATGGTCAACTGTCTATTTAAATACTTCTTGGCTCTAAAGAGTGCACCTGAGCACACTTTGGCGCCCAAATGGACCCTCTGTTGAATGTTTCTGTTCCTCAAAGAGCAGTTAGGAACATGTCTTAACACCCAAAGAGACTCTTTTGCCCATGTTTTGGCCCCCAGGGGCAGTTTTGCTTGAGTTGTGGCCCCAAGAGGGCAGTATGGTATCCAGCTTGGCTCCCAAGTGGGCACTTTAGCACACATTGGCACTTGATAGCACATTTAAACATGTGTTTTGGCTCTCAAAAGGGCACTTTGGCATGCTTATCTGGACAACTGGGCCACAAAAGGGTGATTGCTTGATTGTTTGAGCATTTATCAACTTTCCCAGTCTTTTCTTGCCCCTGTCCCAGCTTTTTGGAAACCTGTTGCAGGCATCAATTTCAAAATGAGTGAACATTTGCACAAAAACAATAAAGTTTATCAGTTTGAACATTAAATATCTTGTTTTTGTGGTGTATTCATTTATAAGTTGAAGAGGATTTGCAAATCATTGTTTTCTGTTTTACACAACGTCCCAGCTTCATTGAAAATGGGGTTTGTAAACAATCACATTTGCATCACCTCCTCCCAGTATTTTGTAAGTTCTGGTGAAGTTCATTTTGCATATTCACGTAGGCAGACGGGCTAAATGGATAGCACATGCTGTTTAAAAATAAGAGACACAATCCCCCTCTGCAGCTCTGGAGACAGTAGATCAGCTTTGCGTATGCTATCGTGTTTGGATGTGCTTTTGTACATGCAAACCGTCAGTAAATCAGACCCTCAGAGGGACAGACTGTCCAGTCTTGTTGTGCAACACCTCAGTTGGCATCCCAACATGGACGACATTCAGCCTGTGCTAGTTTTGATTGTGTACTTCATATTATGCTTCATTGCACTGCAGATCAATTTTTAGTCCCAGAACATTTGATATGCAATTTAATCGCTCAATAATCCCCCATTCCATCATCCCCCAATCTGACAAAATTTACAAGACAACAATGAGACTGTAACTGCACGACAACAACGCACAGACCAGTTTAATGAATTAATAGAGGCTCGGGACCAATTTGTCATTTGTGCCTCTTTCAATCAATGTCTTCATGCGTTTTATACTTAAACCATTCAAAAGAGTCATCTCATGACCCTTTAGAAAAACAACAGTGCAGTGTTCAACTATTAACCTGAACCACATATTCAAGCATTTTTAATGAGGATCATTGCTAAGAAAAGTCCACTAAACAGGCAGACACCTCAGACAAAACCAGACACACTGATTTAACCCTGTAAGACTCAGCGTTATAATATTACAGCATCAGATATCTAGGTATCTGTAAAGTAAGAATCACAGTAGTTTTTTTTTTCTTCTGAAAGACCATATGTACATGATCAGTGTGTCCTAGTGTTTAAGCCTGCAGTGCTGTTGGATGGTGAATGTGGTTATAGATCCAGCCAACAGGCCACAAAGTCATATAACCTGCAAACTTTTCCTCTAACTTTGGGTTTTACAGGGGCCTTCTCCTTGGTATGCAGAGAGTGGGATACAGAGACAGAGGAATGACTGGGGACAGACTTGTTGGCAAGATGACAATAAGAATATAGATGTTGAAATAAAAGCAATGTCAGCCAACATAACTTTCAGTATGCATGAGCACTTGTTGAGTGCACCAATTGGAAAAAGATGGACAGAGAGCATCCTTTGAATTGTATGATGATGTATTCATGCTGCAGCAATAGATACAGTCACGTAATGAGTTCCAAATAGATACTTGGCCAATAATACACACACACACAAACACACTAGCTCCCCCCTGCCTGAACCTCAAGGCCCCTGCTCTCACTCCCTTTCTTTTCTCTCTCTCTCCGTCTCCAGCTCTCTTTTTATTCTTTAGTCTCCCTCCCTCCCTCCCTCATTCAGCTGTATCATGATTCTGCAGCTCAACCTCTGCAGCATGACTCCACTTTCCTCCCTACATCTCAGTCAGCCTCCTCAGCAGGCCATTGTCAAGTCTTAGCAAAATACTGGAGTAGTTGAAAAGAACTGCAGGCAGACCTACAACAAACATTCCCACACACTCCAGCTCATACAGTACACTGATGTATGTTAGCTCACACTCCAGCTCAGACAAACTACACACCATTAAGTGCTGCCATCATAACCACACAAGTTTTCCTTCTTTAATGAAGCAGTCATTATATCTCTAACAGATGTCCCTGGAGAGAAATAAGACTGACAGTGTTCAAGACACAGCTGTTTAACTGAAGTTTTAAAAGCACAAAAAGGAACATTAATGTCCCGAAGCCTCACACAAACAACAAATATATGCAGTCTTAACATTTCTATTTAAATGTCCTCAACTGTTATTCACTTCATCAAGCAGAGTCAGAACTTCTGGGTTTTGAGTCATGGGTAAAGCAAAAAATTGTTAAAAGGTCTGCAGAAGGAGTTGATTAAACTGTACAAAACAAGAAGGGGCCATAAAAAGATATCCAAGGAACTGAGGATGCCAATAAGCAGAGTTCAAACTCTAATTAAGAGGAAAGTGAGGGATTCTGTTGAAACCAAACCACGGTCAGGTAGACCATCAAACATTTCAGCTACAACTGCCAGGGAAATTGTTCTGGATGCAAAGAAAAAACCCACAAATAACTTCAGCAGAAATACAGGACTCTCTGAAAAAAATAAATAAATTCAAGATTCCCTGGGGGCACTTGAGAAATAAAGGGCTGCAAAGTTGAGTTGACAGAATAAAGACATTTCTGCACAAAGTATATCGCCTACAATACACCAAACAGCATAGAGACAAACCTCAAAACTTCTGGAAAAAAGTCATTTGGAGTGATGAGACCAAAATTGAACTTTTTGTCCACAACCATAAACATTGTTCCATCTGGAGAGGAGTCAACAAGGCCTATGATGAAAGGTCCACCATTCCTACTGTGAAACACGGAGGTGGATCACTGATGTTTTGGGGATGTGTGAGCTACAAAGGCTCAGGAAACTTGGTCCAAACTGATGAATGAAGGATGAATGCAGCATGTTATCAGAAAATACTGGAGGAAAATTTACACTCATCAGCCCAGAAGCTGCACATGAGACGTACTTGGACGTTCACACATGACAATGATCCAAAACACAAGGCCAAGTGGACCTGCCATTGGCTACAGCAGAATAAAGTGAAGGTTCTGGAGTGGCCATCTCATTCTCCTGACCTCAGTATCAAGGCATTGAAATTGAGCTTGTTAAAAGCTGCAAGTACTTGGGTTTTATTCTTGAGAGAAATTTGTCTTTTAAAGCACATATTGCTAACTAACCTCTAACCGTAAGGGATTTTATTTTAGAAACAAATCCTGCTTCTCCCTGAGAGCAAGGAAAATTCTTGTATCAGCTACTTTTCTGCCTTTGTTGGATTATGGTGATGTACTGTATATGAGCGCCTCAGCCAAATGCTTACAGTCATTGCGTTCCTGTGTGGTCTTCAAACTGTCTGTTCCTCGTGTTCGCACCAAATTCGAAAAAAGAGCTTTGAGTTTTGCTGCTCTCACCACATGGAACTCTCTCTTTAAGTGACTTAAAGATGGTGCATCTTATTTTGCTTGGAGCATTCAGCTCGGTCCTAAGAGATAGAGTATGCGAGTCAATTGGACAGTGTCAATGTTTCTGATTTGTAATTTGTGAGCAAGGCCAAACACTCTATTCTGTAAATCTATTTTCACACTGTAAACTGTCATTTTCTATTAAGTTATTGATGTCATTTGTCTTGTTGTAATGTTATATTTTATGAAGCATGCTGCTGCCCTCTTGGCCATGTCACCCTTGCAAAAGAGGTCCTAATCTCAGTGGGTTATTACCATAGACTGTATAATCAGTGGACGTAATGACGTTCAGCTCAAACTGAAGCTTCCAGCAGATGCCCCGACCCCCTGGTGTCTGGCTGCAGTATAGGTCATAAACCCCCCCCCCCGCATTCAGGATATGAGTCAGGAAAACTTGAAAAAATTATGACACTTGTTTCTCTCATCCTTATGCTAAGGTGGTATGAAGATGATATTTTGCTGCATTGTGTTCACGTCTTTTTTTTTTACTGAGGAGTTGGTTTTTCATTAGTTATTGGACGTTAAAAACCAAGTTATAAGTTTTGTCTTGCGATAGTTGACAGCTGCTGTTCTTGAGTAGTTTTTATCAGGGACTTAAGAAATTTCGGGAAAGAGAGTCAAAAAGAGACAAAACCTTCGAAAGAAGAAGAAATAAATATTTTTATTTCTTATTTTTTACTAGGCTCCACTGGAAAATTCTCTACTGCACAGACTTCTGTTGTCATTATGATTTAAAAAGAGTAAACACAATTGTTTGTTAATAAATGTCTTCACCCAACCTCTAACTATGAGTGACAGAACATTTTTTGTGTTACCATTCATATTCTTTGAAAAATTGCCAAGAAATCATAGAATCTGCCAGGGTATGTAAACTATGAGCACAACAGTTAATCTGAATATGTCCAGTCTGGTGCAGTAGTAAGCACTGCTGCCTCACAACAAGAAGGTCACCTGTCCCAATCCAGGTTCATTCAAGGTGGGCCTTTTCTGTGTGGAGTTACATGCCAGTAGCCCTGTTTCTAATACTCTTCTTTTTGCTAAATAGAACCAGTGTTACTCAAGTTTCCAGTTTTATTCCTTAGCCCGAGTTCTACCCCTGTTTAGCTTTCTTTCCCTCTGATCTATTTTTCTATTAAACAGTCCAGCTCCTGTTCTCACTATTACAATGAAATGAATCCAGAAATTGTTTTCAGCAGAGAAAGAAACAGATCTCTCGTCTCACTGATCAATTTTGCCTGTCAGCATGATGTTATAATGGAGACTTAAACATGCTACTAATCAATTTGGTCCTGCTTAAGTGGATTGGGAAGCTTCAAGTAACATTTAGAAATGACCTATTTCAGCACTGATGGTCTCATTTGAAGTGGTAGATCACAATCAGGCATATCAGGCCTAGAAGCAAGACTGTTCAAGATCACCTAGAAAGTCCTCACAGGGACTTCAACGTTTACAGAATGGATGGCGAAAGGGATGTATTTTTATTTGTAAACCATAAAATCCATAAAACTTTTGTTGTGTGGTGATTTCAGACCAGCTTTAGAAAATGAAATGTTTGACCTCACTGAAAAGAAATTCTTGCTTTACATTAAATGTCACACAGACAGCAGAAAACAGAGAAACAGAGTAGAGCACTGTACAACCAGTGCTGAGTCATATTTAGATTCAGGTGAGTCATCACAGTCAAACAGAGCCAATCTGGGCTGAACTTCAACATTTGTTTCAGCCTCACATTTCCCCCAATAACACTCTGTTTACACTCAAAAGTTTCATTTGAGTCTCTGCTGGCTGCTTTTCCACAACAGTACTCATCTACAACACTGATTGAAGAAAAGTGATGAAACAATACCAGATTTTCAATGCAAAACATTCATGACTGAATGAGACCAGGCCTGTATACACAGTCATCTGTACCCAGTTACACCCCAGACATTCAGGAGGATGAATAGGCACATACAGAGTGTAAACTGGCTTCCAAAAGGGAATTTAAGCACGTTTTAGCAACAGAGAGGGCAGTTTTGTGTCTTTCGGCTCCAAAGAGGGCACTTCAGCACGCTTTGACTCCTCATAAAGGGCCAGTTTATCATGTTCTGACCAGCCAAAGGAGCAAATAGCTGTGGTTCAATGACCAGAGGGCACAAAAGCATTTGTTTTGGCTCCCAAGTGGGCAGTGAAGGGCAAGTTTTTCTCCTTACAAGTTTTAAGATACTTCATTTTTCATCACACATGTTTCAGAGCAACAAAATTACATTTCAGCTTCATTACATCCAAGAAACATAAAAAGACAGTGACATATAAGAAGGGAAGGACAAGAGCAGGAAAACTGTGGGTCAGCCAACGTGAGCAGCACCCTGTTTCATTAGATGAGAAAGAGGAGAAACAAGAGGGAGGAAGAGGGAAAAGAAAAAAATAAAATCCCAAACTGGACTCAGATCCCACAGTGTGGGGTTAGGAAACACCTCAGCACATAATAAACCATAACAACAAAATTCAAAGACATCATCCCATGTGGGAGGGGGAAAGTATTGCAGCGCAGACACTGATGAGCTCAGCTGAGCATATTTTGGCTCCTATTTTAGAGAGTGTTCTGGCTTCCAAGAGGACACTGAAGCTTGTGTTTTGGGTCCCAGAAGAGCAGTTTATTCACTTATTTATTTATTTATTTATTTTACCAGCAAAAGAGACATGCAAGCATAGTTTGCTAACTTTTCTGTAAGTTTGGCACCCAAACAAGCACTTACACACATTTCTGTAGCAACAGAGAGAACATGTTTACATATTATGGCTCCCAAGGGGGAACTTAAACACATGCTTTGGCTCCTAAGAGGAGGGCACTAAAGCTTGTTTTGGATCCTAATAGGGCACTTTATCATTTTTAAACCAGCTAAAAAGGCAGGCAAGTGTAGTTTGCCAACCAAAAGGCCATTAAAGCATGTATCTTGAATCCCAAGAAGGCGCTTTAGTGGAAGTCCGGCTTCGTAGAGCACACCACCCTCCATACCTAATCCCTTTAGTTTATATGTTTGTTTTCATCATAGTCTGAAATCTTTTGTGGAAGTTGAATCTGTTCTATTCCTCATCTAGTGTCTTCACAGTTTTTCTGGTGCACCATAAAATACGCATTGAGCTTATTCCGTGAATCAGTAGCGCTGAGTAGTCAGAGCACAGAGGGCATAGCATTAAAATACTCAAAATAATGAAGGAGGAGGATAGAGACATAAAAATTGAGTCAGTGAATCTGTTTCTGTGTAGGTGGAGACAGCAGAGGTGGGGGGAGGGTTGCAGAGAAGGAGGGTGATGAGAGACTCTGCAGATTAAAGACATAACGTCACAGAACTAAATATGGTCCAGGATATTGGAGATAGATTAAGACAAGTCAGGAAATTAACTCAGCTGTGTTTCTCTATTACAGACATCATTCCAAGAGAGAATCCTTTGTTGAAATAATTACATTTGTTTGCTGAGTGCCTGGATTACGAACAGGATGGATTGAATGCTGCATTCCTCTAACTAGAAAAAAACAAAGACAAATCATGACCTGACAGTTTCAAAGACTTTAAAGCAGGAGGAGCATATTTTGTGAGCTTTGCAGCCTCCTCCTGAGAGCAGGATCACAATCATGACTCAGGAAATTGGCACCCAGGGTGCAAGTAAATACCTAAAGGTTCACCCACTTAGTGTTTGTATTTATCTCCCTGATGAGTGCTGCTGGCTATAGAAACACTAGAAAGTCACAGTTTGAATTTGGAAAACAACCCTCCTTCACACATAAATGAAGACTGACAAGGGTGAAGTATAAGACAGAAGTCTCACTCTGGCCTTCCTCTGTGGCTTTAATCTGTTTTCTTTCCGCCGATGTTTCACTTCCTCTGTTGGATGAGTAAAGCTGCTGACTACAGCTTTAAATACTTAAAGACTCAACATGAGGCCAGACCTTGTCAGCATGTGTGACAGAGACTGAAAGCCAGAAAAAGACATAGAGACGCTGGTCATGGTGTGTGTTTACCTACTCCACACACTACACTCCTACTTGATCATGACAGGGTCCATGACAGCTTTCTGCAGCCAAATCACTACACACTGATCTCCCTCCACAGACATCAGGTTTCTTAATCTGGGAAGAAAAACACATGTTGACAAATTTGTTTCAATGAAATTGGCCCAGGGGCGTATTGACAACCTACACAGGCACATGATACATGCTGACAACCATGGTTCAGAGACAACAGGGAGTCATATGACAAGAAGATTTACACAAGCCCTGGAGGCAGCAGGCAGTGCTTCATAGAGAGTTAACAGTCCAAATATTCTGCAAAGTAAATCTAAATCTTCAGCTAAATGTGTCCAAAACTGAGTTCCTTGTCTTTCTTGTGTGTCTCTTTGTTCAACCACAGATTAGTGTTGTGCTTCAATCAAATCAACTTGTGCCCAAATTCCTGCTAGAAATCTGTGTGTCAGGATTGGTTACCACCTGACATTTGAGGTTCATGTGACCTCAATTGCTCAACCCTCTATAATATAGGTCACAAACTCGGGCCCACTGGCCAAATTTGGCCCACTGTGCAATAAATTTTGGCCCATTAGGAAATGCCAAATGGCTACCAGAGCTGCCCTGCTGCTATTATACAGCCCATGTACCACCAATGTTTTTTTTTTTTTTGTTCTTTTTTAAAATCTATTACTGGACATGTGAGGGGACCCCATCTGAATTCTAGGCAATCCCATGTGGGGTCACGACCCCAAGGTTGAGAAACACTGCCCTAGATAACATGTTAATTAACCATGTAATGAAGGTAACGTCTTAAGTTTTGAGTGTCTTGAGAAAAGAAGCTTGAAGACTTGTAACATGGCTAGTTTGTATTAGGAAAAATGTATGAAGGTCAGATCTTTTTAACTCCTTTTTCCTTTGTCCAAGACAACTTCTTAGCTGATTCAACGTGTATTTATCAAGACTTACAAAGCACTGTTGTTTGAAACATGACAACAAGAAACGTTGTTACTCTGTAGCATTGTTTAGTAGCAGGGTAAGTTTAGCTTTGCTACTCACAGCCCAGTACTCTGGGACTTGTCTAAAATGTGTAACCTTAGTGCATCGGGGTCATGTCCTACCAGTGCTCATCTACCAACTCCAACCTCACCAAGCAGAGCAAACGTAACCTGGTTCTTCATTTTATTGATAGACTTTCAGGTTTGAAGAGATCACTGCAGAATAACTGCTGCATGTGGACAGGAATTAATGGAACAAACAGATTAACCCCTGTTTTAGCCTTTAGCCTCTGTTTTAGCCTTGCTGCATGATTTAGGCTTTAGATTGTGTTTTAGCCTTTGGCTCATGCTCTATCACTCTCCTGTTTAGCTTTCCTCTGCTCTTCTGTCCCTTTTCTCTCTTTTTACGAGGACATAAGAAAACAAGCTGGAATGGGTATGTGGGGGTTGGATTTCCACTGCAACTTATTAAAAATGTGACAGATCATAACCAGTGTTGACATTTTTTAAGTTTGATTTCTCATCCAACAAAGAACAGACTGAAAGAAAAAAAAAATCCTCACAGTCCCTTTAATAAGGATCCAAAAGCTCTATCCTTGGTACGTTATGAGAAGTTATTGGTATGGTAAATCTAAAGAACACTATCAGGAAAATGACAATAAAATGCAATACGCTGAAAGATTAAGAAGCTTTGAGGGTAACTGCTGGTGATGGGGCTGGAGCTCAAGCAAATATAAGCTATAAGCCTCATAAGCAGTCTGATCATCAGATTAGACTCTGCATCATTCAAACACACAACAGTAAATGCTGCTTTAAGTGCAGACAAAAATGCACACAAATTGAGGATTTCCAAGAAAACAAGCTGGAGTAGATTTGTAGGGGATAGATTTCCACTACAACTCATTTAAAGTGTGACAGATCATAACCAGTGTTGACATTTTTATTAAAGTTTGATTTCTCATCTTTTAAAGAACGGACTGAAAGAAAATCTTGTTGAACTGTATTCTCTTTCCACATTTTTTAACTAGACAATTATTTTTTAAAAAGTTTCCTTTCAAGACAACCTTCTCACATGATAACTTTTCTTCAATGGTTGTGTGTGTGCTAGTTTATAAGTGTCATGATGAAGTAATGTGTGTGTGCGTGTGTGTGTGTGTGTGACGTCACAGGTCTTTGAACTTTTGCCAGTGATTTTCCCTGTTGAGAAGAATGTGGAGCAGTTTTATTTCTGTGGCCACTCAGCCATCCACTGAGACTCACGTACAAGAAAAGATGCTGCCCCTGCCTGATAAACACTCTGAGAGAAAGTGAGAGACTAAAAAAGGAGAAAGAGAGAGAGAAAGGGAGAGAGAGCTACTGATGCATTGCAGATAAACTGCAGTTCCTGGTGTAACTCCTCCCTTTCTTTTTTCATATCCACACCCCCACACGCCACTCTGGTTACTCTTTTTTTTTGTCCTGCCACTGTTCATGACATCATCAGCACCTCAAGACCTCCCACTAACATCACCCCATCCACTATCTACTTCCTGTCACGCCACTCCTTTACCTCCTTCACCTTACACCCCCAGCCTCTGGAGATCTTTGCAGAATGCTGTGGATGTTTCACAAACAAGAGAGAGTGAGCTCGTTGAAGGGGTCATTTGGGGACAGTCAGCTTTTCGCTTTCTGAGCAAGAAACAAGAAAACAGATGTTCTACAAGGGTAACTATTGAACAACTAAGCTTATTATTTAAGTAATGTATTTGCACCACTACACTTAAAACTTTGAATTTCCCTCAGGATCAATAAAGTATCCATCTATCTATCTATCTGTCTGTCTGTCTGTCTGTCTATAGGGATTGTAAGGACTTTCTAAGTGATTTAAAAAAAGTCCCATATCTCCATATATGCCTGATCACAATCCCTAATTCCAAATGAGTTTACCAGCACTAAAATAGGTTATTTCTAGACGCTAAATCCTAGCTTCCCAATCAGGACTGGGCCGGTTAGATTGGACTGGGTTGATTTACAGCACGTGTCACACCATTTAAACTGCTGTGAATGGTAATGGAATGGTAAATGGTATGGAAAACTACACTTTGCTATTTTACAGCAGGCGGGATGACAAAATACATGCTAGAATCACCAACGAGGGTACTTTCAACAACATTTACTTTTTGAACAGGCGCTCAGATTACATCTCCTGATAGTTTTCCTGTTGTGAGCTACTCCAAGGTCTCTGCTGCCACCCACTGACTCGTTTGGAAACATACCTGAACCGAAACAGATACTGATCACATCAAGTGATCATGTAACAATATCAACGATTTCAAAAAGCTTCTTTTTTTCAGGTGCTACACACACACACTAGAGTTCCTATGACAACACCACACCAGCTGACAGAGTTTATTAGTAAGAAGATCTCACAGAGTGATCTGTGAACACAAACATCTGTGTTTTTCTCTGCTGAAACAATTTCTGTGATTTAAAAACCAAAACACAAGCTAGAGGCTGAAAAAGCTAATAATTAAAACAGAATAAAGGTTAAAACAAGTTTAAGACCAAACAGGCTTCAAAGTAAAACACAAGTTAAAGACTAAAACACGAGCTAAAGCTAAAGCATGAGCTAAAGACCAAAACAGTCTCTAATGTGTTTGTATGTTTATTCCTGTCCACATGGAGCAGTTATTCTGCAGTGATCTGTTCAAACCTGAGAGTCCTTCAATAAAATGAAGAGCCAGGTTACGTTTGCTCTGCTTGGTGAGGCTCGAGTTGGTAGATGAGCACAGGCAAGATTAAATGAGGATTCACTAAAGTCTCAAAGTAGGTCTTACAGCACCTTTGCGCTAAATGTAGCTGGCTACAAAACTACAGTAGAAACATAAAATTTGCTTGTTGTCACATTTCAAACTGTGCTACACAACTGTTGACAAATACATAACCTTGTTGTGTTATATCTGCTAGAAATGGAAAGACAAATAAAGCAGAGGTAAAGAGAAGATTTGACCCCCATTCATTTTCACTTCACATCCCATCGGTTTGAGCGAGTCCTCTGGCTGAAGGGAGTCGCTGCAATCCACTATATACAGATTCTCCTCACACCCACTTTAAGTTTGAACTTCCCTTTTTATTTTTAATATACCATTTATTATTTATTTATTTTTTACCATTTGTGATTCCTAAAGGTATACAGGGGGATATTTTCAGCGGCTATTTCAGAAACATGCCAGGGATAATGTATAGTGAACAGGTGTTTTCAGCAATACTAATCTTAACAGGATGAGACTTATTTACTTAACTTATTCCAATACCAACCCAAGGCACAACACAAAATATGAATTTGAAGATGATTTTATTGAGTCATGAAAATAATTCTTTACTTACACAGTGGTAAAAATAGTCCTTCTTAAATCAAGAATGCTTCCATGACAACATGTCGTTACTCACCAACCATCCTGCGGGGATAAATCAGCCATGCGACTTGTAAAAAGTCACTTTGACCTGAACATTTCTGTTGAAGGCAAAGTCAGACGAGGTGAGTAAGACTTCTCGATAAATGTTTGTTTCAACAACTCTTTTTCTCAGAGCTTTACAGTTAATACACATGAATGCTGCAACTTTAACATTGTCACTACCAGAGCAAAAGTTTCAGTTACTTTATGGAGAGGACTCACTAGCTCTACTGTTGTTTTCTGGAGTGTAGGTCAGGATCCTGACTGTTCTCCTTCATAACAGAGAGTCTGGATAACAAAGCTCTTTGCCTCATCATAACCACCACTAAATGAAAATTTTTCTGCAGTGTTTCTTGGTCTAAAATGCTCACAAAACTGAGCAGGCAGGTACATAATGTGTGTGTGATGGCCTTTTGCCTCCAGGGTCTGCGTCTGTTTCCCGATTAATGTTGTTTGTCTGTCCCTGCAGGCCTGGAGGGAAGTGCTCGTCACACCTGGGCGGATCCCCCAGGTGTTAAGGACTGGCTGGTCACCCTCTCTCAGAGTAGATGTGGAGAAGAGAGCTACCAACATGCTTCGCTGCTGCAGCTCTGCACCGCAGCGAGGCTCACTCCTTGCGCATATTTTTGTTTAGTTATATAGTTATGTAACTGAGTTGTTGGTTGTTTCCTTTTGTTAATAAATTTATTCCTTTATTTCATGTGTAATGTAAGCTGTGTGTCTCCTCGATCCTTGTCATGGTCTTGAGCTGGGTCGTGACTCATATGACTTCCTCCAATGTTTACATATCAGGGGTCTTCACTGTTTTCTAGACAAAGGATCCACAAGGACCCACTGATAGAGACAGAATAAGGACCTCTCTCACACGTGCATATACAGTGCATCACAGAAGTCAGTAAACCCCTCACATTTCTGCAGATATTTAAGTATATCTTTTCATGGGACAACACTGACAAAATGACACTTTGACACAATGAAAAGTAGTCTGTGTGCAGCTTATATAACTGTGTACATTTATTTTTCCCTCAAAATAACTCAAAATATAGCCATTAATTGCTAAACCCCTGGCAACAAAAGTGAGTACACCCCTTATCGAAAGTTATTTTCCAGAACTGCCTTTACTCTCCTGGACATGGAGTTTACCAGAGCTTCACAGGTTGCCACTGGAATGTTCTTCCACTCCTCCATGACGACATCATGGAGCTGGCAGATTTTTGAGACTTTGTGCACCTCCACCTTCCACTTGAGGATGCCCCAAAGATGTTCTATTGGGTTTAGGTCTGGGGACATGCTTGGCCAGTTCATCACCTTCACCCTCAGCCTCTTTAGTAAAGCAGTGGTCGTCTTAGAAGTGTGTTTGGGCTCATTATCATGCTGGAACACTGCACTGCCACCCAGTTTCTGGAGGGAGGGGATCATGCTCTACTGCAGTATATCACAGTACATGTTGGAGTTCATGTTTCCCTCAATGAAATGTAGCTCCCAACACCTGCTACACTCATGCAGCCCCAGACCATGACATTCCCACCACCATGCTTGACTGTAGAACATGACACACTTATCTTTGTACTCCTCACCTAGTTGCTGCCACACATGCTTGAGACCATCTGAACCAAACAAATTAATCTTGGTCTCATCAGACCATAGGACATGGTTCCAGTAATCCATGTGCTTTGTTGACACGTCTTCAGTTACGTGTTTGTGGGCTTTCTTGTGTACTGACTTCAGAAGAGGCTTCCTTCTGGGGTGACAGCCATGCAGACGTTTGATGTAGAGTGCGGCGTATGGTCTGAGCACTAACAGGCTGACCCCCCACCTCTTCAATCTCTGCAGCAATGCTGACAGCACTCCTGTGCTGATCTTTCAAAGAAAGCATTTGGATGTGACGCTGAGCACGTGCACTCAGCTTCTTTGGACGATCAACACAAGGTCTGTTCTGAGTGGACCCTGCTCTTTTAAAATGCTGGATGATCTTAGCCACTTTTCATTGTGTCAAAGTGTCATTTTGTCAGTGTTGTCCCATGAAAAGATATACTTAAATATCTGCAGAAATGAGAGGGGTGTACTCACTTTTGTGATACACTGTATGTATGTGTTTATATGTGTATATATACATACACAGCCATAGCTGCCAGTCAATTACTTCTTCTGTTTAGTTTTTGTTTTTTTTAATTGACAGTGCACTGTGTTTTGGAAGTCACAAGTGTGTGCAAAATAATTTATCAAGCATTATTGGTTAAGTAATTTAAGTTGCTTTAACTCATCTTCAAGTAAACTACAATAAAAATATAAAGATAGTCAAAAATCTGTTTTACTTTATGAAGGTTATAAGGCCATGCTTCTTAGTTGTTGTTGTTTTTTTAAGGCAATGAGTTCATATGTTTTTCTAGTAAAGTCAACGCATTGGGCCTTACAGTGTGTGTGAGCAGTGACGGTAACATCGTTTGAGAAGGACATACACACTTTCATATGTGGAGGGAGTGTGAATAGGCCTTTAATATTCTCTTTGATTGGACTCAATGACTCCAAACTTTGCAACAGCATAATGTTTTCATAGTTTGGATCAGCTGACCCTGAGGAAAGCTGCACTGTGCCATCAATAAGAAAAACTGTGAAAATGCTGATCACAACCAATTACGTTCTCTCAAACAGAATCATTCACATCTTTACATTTAGAAGTTTGGGTTCAGTTTGAAAATGTTCACCATTTTGGTTTTCACAGCACAGCTTTGTAGCAGTGGGTCAGAGAGGTTGAGAGGAGTGAATTGGACTTACGTCACTGACTGAAAGTGCTCAGAGCTCCAGATTCTCATGGTTCTATGCTGTTTTCACATATGTGATGGTATAACTGCAGGGATGTTTGAGGACATGGTTTTACTACGTTTGTCTTAACCTTCAAGGAAGCTTGTCTGATTATAGATTTACTCTGCCAACATGTGCATCAGCAGAGTTGTAAATAGCTCCAGGAAAAAACACGTGAATCAATATACAACAAAGCTCACATGGGAGCTGAACATGCAATAAAGTCAGTCCTCAGCTCACAGGCTGGAAGTGCACACATGTGCACAAACAAGTTGTGGAGTAAGCATGCAATAAAGCATGGCCTGTTAAATGGTTTAAACAGAAACACATTATTATACAAACCTTTTTTCCTACTTCATTCCACATGAGAAACTGGAAACAGGGATTGCCAATGGTGTGGTGGAGCATCAAGCCTCAGTTCCATCCAACATGTTTGTATGCAGTACTACATGAACAACATCTCAATGAGAACAATTTAAGATTATTTAAAGGTTAATGCTGCCAGAAAGAACTAATGGATGCTTCTGCTGTACAAAGCAGGGCAAGGTAATGATATCACAGTGAACATGAAAGATTTATCAACTGGGTTGCTGCCAAACAGTGACAGGGTAGGAAGGCAGAGGGGAACTGGGGACAGATGGAGAGAAGGTTCCAATGAAGATGGAAATGAATTTGAAAAGAAACAGAGATTGAAGAAGAGACAGACATTCAGATATAAGAAAAACAAAGAGAGAGACACACGGGGGTGTACAAAGAGGTGTCATGAAGTAAACTATAAAAAAATAAAGCTATTAAATGAGAAAACTGGGTATGCAGAAAGAGAAGATAAGAGCAGTGGTGATAAAAAAAAAGAAAAGAATAGAGAGAGTGAAGTAGACACTGTTCTAACTGGTCTCCTGAGCAGCTCAGTATTTACAGCTTCAGATGTGTCGAGTCATTCTGTCTGGCCACCTGCACTCATTCAGAGGTGTCCTCTGTGTCCCCTCAAACTCAACATGTCCTCACACCTGAGGTACAGAACAGGATGACTGTCAGACCTCAAAAACACAACCAAATGAGCCTGTGTGAGCACCAACATCAGGTGAACAGGACAAACACATGTGACAGGTCACAGTCTGGTTGGATTCAGGGACCAAAGAAGTTGGACAGAGGAGAAGAGTAGGAGGGGTAAGGTATGAACTCTATTAACCTCGACAATGACAGTCTGTCTGTCTGTCAGTCTGTCTGTCTGTCAGTCTGTCTGTCTGTCTGTCTGTGTCCTGTGTTCCTTTCTTCCCTCTCCCTTCCTTCCTTCCTTGTCTGTCTGTCTATTTGCCAGTTTCCCTGTCTGTCCCTCTGCCACGGCCTGTCTGAAATTGCCCGTCTCTCTGAGCATGCCCATTAATCTGCTCTACTATCTATCTATCTGTTCTCATTTCTTTTCATCTTTCTGTCCATGGTCAGTCTGTCTGCCTGCCTGTCTGCAGGCTTACGTACCTTTCTCCTAGTTCTTGCAGGACTCTTTTTGAAATTGTCTTATGCCTGCAAGACTGTCTGTCTGTCTGCCTTCTTGTCAGTCTGAGTGTCTATCTGTCTATCTACTTGTCTGTCTGTTTGTGAATGTCCTGAAATTTTGGGACGATTAAGATTAAACGGACAATATTTAGATGAGGATTGAAAGTTGGCTTGTATAAATATTAACAGCAGCGATATGAAAAGCTAATTAAAGGACCTCACTTTAATGGCTACACATGCACATTTTCAAAGACTTAATCAAATAATACTGCATTTATTGAAAACCCCATAGCAGTGGTATGCACAATGTTGGTAAAACAAAAGAAAACTAACACTCGCTAAAGGGCCCTCCTTGGTGTCAAATCTGAGCTAAAATGTGTCATTAGGGGTCAAAACACATGAAAAAACGGCCACCTCTGCAGTGCCAAAATATGTGCCTAGGTGCACTCCTGGGAGCCCAAACAAAGTGCCTACCATTCATCAGTCTCTTTGGCTGGCTAAAATATAATAAACCACCCTCCTGGGAGCCAAAACACATGCCTAAGAGTCCTCTTATTGGGAGCCAAACCATGTGCCAAAGTGCCCTCTAGGGAGCCAAAGCCCAGGCTAAAGTGCTCTTTTGGGAGCTTGAATGTCCTCTTGGGAGCTAAAATACACTTAGGTGCCCTGTCTGCATCCAGACACTTGCTATGGTGCCCTCCTTGATGTCAAATCTGTATTAAATTACCCTCCAGGGAGCAAAAACACAGGCTTAAGAGCCAAAATATGTGCTCATGGCCCTTTTGGGAGCCAAAAAAACCCAAACATGCTCTCTTGGGAGCCAAAATCCAAGGGCCCTCCTATTGGGGGCAATACCTGCTCAAGTGTACCTTTGTGAGCCAAATCACATGCGAAAGTGTCCTCTTAGGAGCCAAACTTGCCCTAAAATGCCTTCTTAGTAGTAAAAACAAAGTGCCATTCACTAATTTGCCCATTTGGCTGGTTAAAACATGACAAGCCGCCCTCCTGAGAGTCAAAACACATGCTTAAGTGTTTTCCTCCTAAGTGCCAAGGTGTCCACTTGGGAGCCTTTTTTTCTTTAGCCCTTCAAAATGTCTGTGCACGCCACTGCCTTGTAGTTTATTTGATTAATCAGAACATTTCATGACTACACTGAACTACACATGGCACTCCTGCTAGATTTTTAGTAACCAGAGGCAAAGTATGAAAAAAAAAAAAGGTAAGCCAACAGCCCAAAAAGTGACGTATCAAGATCTGTGACGTAGGGCGAGTTCAGTAATACCACTAATGACCATATTGGATGAACCATCTTTTTTAATGAATTTTTCCAGTATTATTGTTTTCTTTCTTTCTTTCTTTCTTTCTTTCTTTCTTTCTTTCTTTCTTTCTTTCATAAAGCATCCAAAAATGCTGCAACACTGTCTTTGCCTTTGATGGACCACTCAACATCATATTGGCTTAATGAAATGTCAGAGAGGCCTACATTTTCTGTGTCAGCAACAAATACCAACGTAACAGCATCCCCTAAAGATAGCCATCAGTGACCTCAAACAAGGTGAGCGCTCTTATACATCCTGATTACATGGACTGGTCTCTGCGGGCTCCGGGCTGGGACGCACTGGGACACACTGGGATGGGCCTGCATGCTTGCTGGAGCCTTTTATTTCTGCTGCAGTGCCATTTGAAAACACTCCAAGCCTTCTGCAGTGCGCCGGAGCCCAGAACTGATGGTGAATGACTCCCCTGTTTTTGCCCAACCCACCCACACCTCGTTTAGCCGTGTACATCACACCACCAACAACCTCCCGGGCACATCCAACAGCACCTCAAGGTTCTGAGGGAACAGCTCAAGAGTGAAGTATCTGCCTCTAAATCCCTGCAGACAGCCTGGAAGGGCCTGGAAAGGCCTGGAAGGGCTGAGGAGCAGCAGTCAAGGTCATTGAACAGACGGTGAATTAGGTGACTGTGGGTCTGATTTAGGCAAAAAATCATTTGTGATTTGTTTCAGTGCTTAAAATAGGCAGGCACAGACAGACTCAAAGAAAGAGAAAGTCATTGTGACCAACCCTCCCTCCCCGTCTACATCTCTCTCTGTCTGCCTCTCTGTCTCTGGAGCAATCTAAAATTGGCCATGCTTGATGCATTAGCTCTGCTTGACTAAAGTTTGCAGTTGAAAGCCAATGAGGAGGGACTAAAAATTGCAGACAGGTGATTAATGGCAAATGTCCAAAGTGTTCAAAGCAGAATAAGTCCTCATCTTACACCCTAGACCCATAAAGTCAGACTTTTTGGAAGTATATTTACTAAGGTATTCATTTCACCACCAGAATGTGACACATCCCTATGGTTTAGTCATGATACCTGATGCCAGTGTTCATACTCTGGCTGCAGGACTTGAATATGGCTGCACCTGTATAAAAGTGAGCGGTGAAGAGTTTGACAGCCTTAAATGCATTAAGTTATGGATCTTCACAAAGCACTAATGCAGCTGTTTTGGTGCATTACTTCCATCGATTGATAATTGTTCACATTGACCTGGTGTGACTGAGGATTAGAGAGAGAGAGAGAGAGAGAAAGGGGAATATGGATTGAATGGAGATGGATTGTGTATCTGTGCGGCCAACCTCGGGAGAATCTGCTCACACTGTGGCTTCTCTTCTAAGGAAAATGTCTCTGAGTGGATGGTGTATGTCAGAAAGCCCATGCGGCTGTGTAAAGATTACAGCAGGAACAAACATGGACTTAATTACTGCAGACAGACACTATGGGCATATTATCTGACGGCATACAAATGTTTACACTGCACAGTGTGTCAGACGTTGTTTGGCCTCTATCCAGAGCTTTGCCTGTGCTCTACGAACTCACTTACATACATCACTGTCCAGATAAGCATCACACTGAGCCATTGCAGTTATACAGCCTGTCATAAGTTGACCACAAAAAAGTTGCATAGCAGAGCAGAAAATAAATCACATTCTACTATATATAAAGAAAACAATGTGATCCTATTTCCTCCTGACTGAAAACTTCTGGGAGCCTGCATCCACATATGTGGGAACAACGTTTCTGCCCCCCAGACCAATAACACTTCATTTTCTAAAACTTTGACCCATCATTGCAGTATCACAATGTTACTCCAATTTCAGTGAACATGAACACTGTAGTTATGATCAGTAACATTGAAAACTAATAAATAATGAATAATAGTAAACTCAAAACACTAATAATCAAAATTACTAACAAAGACCAAGTTTCTTTTTTAGACTTTTTAAGTCTCACTGATCCCAGATTGCAGAAATAAAATAAAAAAAAATATACACCTGACAGAAGCCCAGATCTGAGGGGGTTAAGGTTATGCATCATCTTCTTTATGAGCATGGATCTTTTTTTTTAAATCACAAAACTCAAAGAAATGAGTTTGACCAAGGAGTAGGGCCTGGTAAAATGAATCAGTAAATAAATGAATATATTTCTGATACAAATGTCATAAATTTATGAGAATAAAAGTGGAAATTTACAAAAATTTAGTAATTGATTTAAAAGAATAAAGTCATAAAATTATGCAAAATAAATTTATGAAAAAACAAAAAATGATAAAATGAAGAATCAAACTGTATATTTTGTAGAAATTAATTCAAATTTACAAGAATGAAATAATACATTTAAGAGAATAAAGCTATTAATTTATGAGAATAAAGTCATAGATTAACTAGAAAAAAAACATTAATCCCAAAATTACAAAAATAGTCATAGAGTTATGAAAAAAGGTTATTGATTCAAAAATAAATAAACAAAATAAATGTATGATAATTAAGTCATAAATTCTTAGAGTTAAATAAAAAATAAATAAATTAATTAATTAAAGATGAAAACTGACAGATCTGTAAAAACATTCAGTCTTATAATTTTCATACATCTAAGAATATGAATTTGTTTGTTAATGAAGATTTTTTTTGTTGTTGTTTTCAATAGTTTTTTTTTCGTTTTCCTTTTTTTCCTTTTTTTCCCTTTTTTTTTGTGGACATATTTGAGAAATAATATTCCTGGAATTTTATCTTTCTTTCTTTTCCTTTTTTAAAAAAAAAAATATTTATATATTTCTGTGGCTTTTACAGATTCTGAAAATTAAACCTGAAATAGCTGACTTCAGCAGTCAGTGATAACACCTTTATCTGGTTTTTTAAACGGGAAACTAGATCTAACTTTGTGTTTAGAGTTGTGACGTGTAGCTACTTTATCCCTGTTTGACATTTATGGTATTCACACTGCAAAAACTGAAATCTAAGAAAGAATTTGTCTTATTTTTAGTGAAAAATGTTTTTTTAGGCATAATATGAGCAACAATCAACAGTCAAGCCCAGAAAAGTGTCTCATTTCAAGTTATTTAATGAAAAAAAATGAGGTCTGAATTGCTATACCGCAACAAACACAAAAAAGATCAGAAGCACGTCTTATTTTAATTGAATGAAAATGATGTCTGAATTACTTGAAACAAGAAAATTACTACTACTACTACTACTACTACTAATAATAATAATAATAATAATAATAATAAAACCTGCTGTGGATATAAGACAAATTCACTTGTCAAGTTTCTTGAAATTAGAATTATACCTTAATACAAGAAACTCCTTTCTTAACCTTGCACTGGCAGGTTTTTGTTGTTGTTGTTGTAGTTGTTGTTGTTTTGTTTGTTTTTGTTTTGTTCTTGTTATAAGCAATTTAGACATCATTTTTGTCTTAAATACTTTGAAATAGGACATTTGGAAATGTGGCTCATATGAAGTCTAAAGGTACGTTTTTTCCTAAAAATAAAACAAAAACACTTGCTAAGGTTTGAGATTTTTTTTCTACTTTACATGCCCTTTTCTGCTGATATGGACCTATGGGTCTGTGATATGGTTAAAAAAAATTAAGTTGCTCTGTTGATGTTTTTTTTTGTTTGTTTGTTTTAAATTTTTATTTCTTATCTTTTTATGAATGTGGGAGTGAGTCTTAATTAATTTAATGCTTTTAATTTAATTTGAGTCAATTTTGAAATGCTTTGTTAGTGCCTGTTTTTTTTTGTTTTTGTTTTTGTTTTTCGTTTCCAAACCATTCTGAGTGCTTTGCTCGTGTTCTGTATTCGCTGTCCGTGGTGCTGAAATGACACACTGCATCTACTTTTCCTGAAAAGAGTACAGTTTTTTATCATCTCTGTATCATCCTTCTCTTAACTATGTGATGTCTGGGACAGCCATGCAGCGTCTGGATCCAGGTGGTTCGGACTGATCTGGACCCGGGACCACACTGAGCCACTCTGAAGGCACGCGCCCTCCTCGCCCCTCCCTCCCTCCCTCCCTCCATCCACGGAGGAAGAAAAGTGCTGGAGCTGCCTGTCAGCGCAGAGGCTCTCATATATAAAGAGCAGAGGAAAGAGAGCTCAGTGCTGTGAGAGCCATACACCCCTCACCTGCACACACACACATAACACACACACACACACTCACATACACCCCTCGCCTCCACCACCTGCGCCGTCCCCCTCCATCCCTGCTCACACCCCCACGGCAGTCTGACCGGATGAGTTACCCGGTTGACACGATAGGGAGCCCCTTCAGGAGAACTATGGAGACCAGGACCAGCTACGGCTACAGCCGCTCCGGCAGCACCCCATCCAGCGGGTTCCGCTCCCAGTCCTGGTCCCGGGCCAGCCCCGGGTCCACCATGAGCACCTCCTACAAGAGGAGCGTGAACATGCCGGTGTCCCGAGCCTACAGCTCCACGGTGCTCAGCTCCGCCGACAGCGTTGATTACAACCAGAGCTCCATCCTGAACGGAGACTACAAGAGATCCAACGAGAAAGAGCAACTTCAAGGGCTCAACGACCGCTTCGTGGTTTACATCGACAAGGTGCACTTCCTGGAGCAGCAGAACAAGCAGATCGAGGCGGAGATCCAGGCACTGCGACAGAAGCAGGTCTCCCGCTCCCAGCTGGGAGACCTCTACGACCAGGAGCTGCAGGAGCTGCGCTCCATGCTGGAGCAGATCCACCACGAAAAGGCGCAGATCCAGCTGGACACGGACCACATCGACGAGGACATCCAGCGGCTCAGGGACCGCTTCGAGGAGGAGGCGCGCATCCGGGAGGAGACGGAGGCGATCATCCGCGTCCTGAAGAAGGACACCAACGACTCAGAGTTAGTCAAGTCTGAGTTGGAGAAGAAAGTTCAGTCGCTGCAGGATGAGATCGCTTTCATCCGGAACAACCACGAAGAGGAGGTGAGCGAGCTCATCGCGCAGATCCAGGCGTCTCAGGTGACCGTGGAGAGGAAAGACCTGCAGAAGGCGGACATCACCGAGGCTCTGCGGGAGATCCGCTGCGAACTGGAGGGACACTCCAACCAGAACCTGCAGCAGGTGGAGAACTGGTTCATGTGCCGCTACGCCAAACTGACCGAGGCTGCGGAGCAGAACAAGGACGCCATCAAGTCCGCCCGGGACGAGATAGCAGACTACAGGCGCCAGCTGCAGTCCAAGACCGTGGAGCTGGAGTCTGTCCGCGGGACCAGGGACTCTCTGGAGAGGCAGCTCAATGACATCGAGGACCGTCACAACAGCGACCTGGCCAGCCTGCAGGTAAAGAGCTCCACAGCACACACACACAACACACTCATCAACCTGTGTGTTCTTTCTGAACACACACATGATTCTGTTGTCAGGAACAAACAAAAACTTTGATCCTCTGAAATTTTAAAGTGGGTGTTTCAGCTTTTATTCAATTTAACCAAAATGTTCCACTTAATGTTTTATTTTATTCCCTAGTGTCGATTATTGTTGATTATTGTGGGATGTAACATCTAACACAGTCGGTGTGAATCAGCCAAACTGTTCATGTCCTCACTTGACCTGGCTCAGTGTCGGTGTGGAGAGATTTTCTGCTGCGTAATGCTGCCGATGAGCTCATCACTGCTCATAAAAAACACAGACTTTCTCAGGAAAGAGTTAAAAAAGGAGACACTGCAGCACTCTCTCTCTCTCTCTCTCTCTCTCTCTCTCTCTCTCTCTCTCTCTCTCTCTCTCCCCCCCTCTCTCTCTCTCTGCTGAGTCAGAGGCCTGGGCCCATGCCTTTATTGGCTGTGTCCTTACATCACACCACTGAATTTCTTGGGTGGGGGCGGGAGTGTATTGACAAGTGTGGAGGCTGTCCTTGAGAGTGAGGCATTCAGAATTTGTAGAATACTGTATTGCGTCAGAATAAATTAAAGCTTTTGGTGCACAGACTCTAAAACTTTTTTTTTTCTCAAATCTTCACAACCCTCTAAAGTGCTAAAAATAAACTGAATTAAATCAGAAAGATCATTTCAAATCCTTGTAAAAGATTGTACAGGTCTTTGTTTTAGAAATTGAATGACATGTTATTGCCTTTAATGTTTCTTATTGTTCATGTCATGATTTTTCCTACAGGAGACGATTCACCAGCTGGATAATGAGCTCAAGAGCACCAAATGGGAAATGGCTCGTCACCTGCGTGAGTACCAGGACCTGCTGAACGTAAAGATGGCCCTGGATATCGAGATTGCTGCATACAGGTACTTTCTAAAATGAACTTTCGTTTATTTTTTACACTTTGATCCATGTTGGTGATGAAACCGGTTGCCAACCCACTGATCGTGTATTTTCCATGTCTGCAGGAAACTTCTAGAGGGTGAGGAGACTCACTTCAGCACCTTCCCTTATCGTCAGTCTGTCAGCACCAAAATCTCCAAGTCTAAGTCAGACGCCCCCAAACTGAAGGTGCAGCACAAGTTTGTTGAAGAGATCATCGAGGAGACGAGGGTCGAGGACGACAAGACCGACATGGACGAGGCTCTGGCTGAGATAGCGCAAGAGCTGTCCGCCACCCTGGGGGGTGGAGGAGAGGAGGGAGAAGAGGAGGATGGGGAAGAGGAAGGAGAGGGGGAGGAGGCAGAAGCAGAAGGGGAGGGGGAAGAGGAGGAGGGAGAAGGGGATGGAGAGGAGGAGGAGGTGATAGAGGCCGCTGAAGCCAAAGTTAGCTCAAGCGCTCCCACAAAGGAGGAAGAGGATGACGAGGAGGGGAAGGATGGTGACGAGGACGAGGAGGGGGAGGGAGAAGGAGGGGAGGAGGGAGAGAAAGAAGAAGAAGGCGAGGGGGAAGGGGAGGATGAGGGAGAGAAAGGTGAGGAGGAGGAAGGTGGGGAGGAAGGAGAGGAAGGAGGAGAGGAAGAGGAGGAAGTGGAGGAAACAGTGCTGTGCTCTAAAGCTCCAGAATCTAAAGCCTCTCCTGAGAAAGAGAAGGCCGAAGACAAGGAGGCCAGCGGAGGGGAGGAGGAGGAAGCAGCTGCTGAGGAGGAGGGGGGAGAGCAGGAGGAAGACGCAGGAAGTGACGAGAAGGAGGAGAAAGAGGAGGTAGAGAAAGAAAAGAAGGAAGAGAAAGAAGAGAAGAAGGTGAAAGAAGAGAAATCTGATGAAGTGGTAGCAAAAACAGACGCTCAGAAAACAGAAACCAAGAAGGAAGAGCCCGCCAAGAAAGACGCATCCAAACCCAGCTCTCCAAAGTCTGACTCCCCCAAGTCTGAATCCCCTAAACCTGCATCACCAAAGTCTGACTCACCTAAACCTGGGTCTCCAAAGTCTGAGTCCCCAAAACCTGCATCCCCAAAGTCTGAGTCCCCCAAAGAAGGCTCCCCCAAAACTGGATCCCCAAAACCAAGCTCCCCAAAATCAGAGTCCCCGAAATCTGAATCACCAAAACCTGGATCTCCTAAAGCAGAATCCCCAAAGAAAGAGACCGCAAAACCTGAACCCCCAAAAGCTGCTGAGGAGAAATCTGAGAAGAAGAGCGAGTCAACAGATGACAAAAAGGTGGAAAAGAAGGATGTGGCCATGAATGGTGACATCGACAAGAGCAGCCCTGAGGAGAAGAAGGATGCAGGGAAAGAATCAGATGTGATCACTAATGGTGTTGATGAGAGCCCCGTAAAAGAAGACGGCGGCCAAAAGGTGGTGATCACCAAAACAGTGGAGACGATCACAACCGGAGAGGACGGATCCAAGCACGTCACTAAATCCATCACTGTGACCGAAACGGTGAAGGAGGTGGAGGAGGTGGAGGTGCAGGAGAAGCTGGTCTCCAGCAAGAAGACGGAGAAACACTCCACCCAGTCCATCAAGCAGGTGACCGAGGGCGACTGAGCATCTGATCCAGCACAGGACGAAGAGGAGGAAGAGGAGGAGGAGGAGGAGGGGGGGGGCAGAGGAGAAGACCCGAAGACAAGCAATCAAACCCAGAACTAACATAACAAAGAAAATCATACAGCTAGAGCGACGTAATCCAGATAACCACTCTCAAACATACAACACAAAGCATAGAGAGACAACGCCAAAACCTTAATGCTACAAACTTCAAAATGCATGTTGAGTGACAGCTTTCAGTGGGCTTCGCTGCAGACGCTGCGGTCAGGAGCAAATGACTGAGACATTATATACTTTCTTTTTCTTTCTTTCTGCAGTTCACGGGAGAGCTCACTGGAGGGAGGGAGGGGGGGTCTCTGCATGCCAAGCTCAGGAGAGGGGAAGACTTTCCTCTTGTATCTGTATGTATGGTAGAAATACACTGTAAAAAGAGTACATGTGTGAAGGGAATACTTGTTTAGGTGTGAGAGAGAGTGAGAGAATTCTTAGAGTTGAGGAGCATTTTGAGTTCAAGTGAAGTCAGGGGACAAACAGGTGGGAGGGTTTTACTGAAGAAGCCTTACTCGACACGTGAAGATACCAACTGAGCCAAAAAGAAACTAACAACAAAACCACAACACACAGTGAAGAAAGAGAC
Organism: Thalassoma bifasciatum; assembly: GCA_008086565.1. NCBI lineage: Eukaryota > Metazoa > Chordata > Actinopteri > Labriformes > Labridae > Thalassoma > Thalassoma bifasciatum. The sequence continues at coordinate 39,848 of RPOG01001716.1, forward strand.
AGGCAGCGATGGGATAGACACATGACCATATACATCCAGTAACTGAAGCAGTTAAAGCTTAACGAAACCTGAAGAAACTCTTAGCCTTAAACATGCTTTTTATCTGTGTCTGTTATGTTTACCTGAGTGCAACTGAAAAATAAAACTGTACATGCGCACATACATGCATTCTTGTATGCATAGGATGGACTTGAATTTAACTACAGAAATAAATGAGGTGCTACTGTTTGCAATCCCATGACTTTACTCATCATGAACGATTTCCCAGCATTTGCTCAATAAATGTCACAATGAATAAAAACCATGTGTCTTATCAGTTCATATGAGGGAAAACATTTCAACAAACATGAAGAAGACAGAAGATTATATACGATATACTTTGGTCTTCAAGAATGTTTTTATTTATTTTAACATATACATACTGGTGCCAAAAATGATCTACTATCAGATATAAAAAAATTTTTGGACAAAACTTTTAAAAATGTAGGGGAGAGTGGGGTAAATTGAGCCATTTTTTAAACTTCTACTGTCCTCGAGGCAAGTGATATAGAAGTAAAACAAAAAACATCTACTTTTATTTTAGGCTATTTCCTGTCAAGAAAAATGCTAAAAATACACGCATGACAAAAGACACTGAAATTATGCCCTCAAATAAATCAACCAATTCACCTTTTCCAGCTTAAATGTGCATCATTTTAAATTACCCTTCAGGAACCTTAAAAGGACTGTGAGGACTTTCTATGTGATCTTGAAGAAATCCATCTCATATTTCTAGATATACGCCTGATCATAACCCCGGACTAAAATTGAGGTTATCACTGCAAAAATAAGGTTATTTCTAAATTCTAGTCCCAAGCTACCCAGTCAGACTGGACCAGATTGGTTGACCACAAGTCAAAGTCCCTATGACAACACAACGCTGGGTGACGAAGTTCAGCAGTGAGGAGAAACGCTGTGATTTTCTCTGCTGATAACGACTGCTGTGATTTATTTAGGGCGCTTTCACACCAAAGCTGTTTGGTCCGTTTATATCAGAGTTCATTTCCTCAGGTAGTCCGCTTCATTTGGGAGGGTGTGAAAGCTCAATTGAACTCTGGTGCAGACCAAAAAAGCAAACTCTGGTCCACCTGAAAGCGAGGGTCTCAGTTCGCTTGCAAGTGATCCCTGGTTCGGCTCGCATACAGTGTGAAAGCTCAGCGGACAAAACACAGGACGTAGGGACATGTGACGTAGGATATGACATCGTGACATAATACACAACGCATCTTGGGCAGAGGAAGTCTCATGCACATTTCACTCTCAGCGCAAAATGCAGACGTCGCTGCCTCACCAGGCGGTAATATTGGATCGCTCGGAAAGTCATGTGCATGTAAACCAATAACAGGAGAGACAGTATCCAATCCAACATAGGTTGCTCCATGTTTGTTGTTGTTTTTCCGTTGGGGGGTGGGATGGTGGGATGCCCCCCCCCCCTTCTTTGTCCAACCGATGAGCGTCCTTTCAACCACATGATGGGGCTCAAAAGGTGCGGTGCACTTCAGCAATCCTAGTGTGACAGCAGAACCGAATCATGTGACAAATGCAACAATGTTGCAACTTTCAGCTCCCCAATAGAACCGAGTCCGCTTGGTCAGGTGTGAAAACGACCTTAATTGTAACGGTGGGAACAGGTGCTGGACTTTCTGATAGAAAAGGGACAAGAACGCAGAAAAAAAGCTAAACAGGAGAGTGAAAGAACATAGGCAAAAGACTAAAACACAAGCTAAAGGCTAAAACACAAGCTAAAGGCCAAAACAAGAGCTACAGGCTAAAACAGAGGCTAGAAGCTCAAACACAGGCTAAAGCCTGACATACATGAGGTAGAAGCTTGAGAAAAAGCTTCGGCTAATACACAGGCTGAGCTGTTTGTGCTAATGTTGACTCCTGTCCACATGCAGCAGTTATTCTGCAGTGATCTGTTCAAATCTGAGAGTCTATCAATAAAATGAAGAGCCAGGTTACGTTTGCTCTGCTTGGTGAGGTTGGACTTCGTAGATGAGCACTGGTAGGACATTACATCGATAAATTGATACCATTGTTGGTATCAGTATTGATCGATACTTGCATGATGAGATTGATACTTTAAATTATCAGCAAACTGTTGATTTCTACGCCCATGAAGAAATTGCACTGTGAAAAAGTAATCATCAATGACCCCACAGTCCAACAATGCCAGTGTCAAGTTTGGAGCTCTGAACTGCACTTTTCTGTCAAATGTTCCTTGAATAAACCACATTGAAGAGCTGAAGCTCAGGGTATCCACCATTGAGATGGCAAGGATCAAACTGAAAAACAATGACTAGTTTTAAGTTTCAAAGGTTATGTCCAATCCCTCACCCTTGAATTTAACATATTTCATCTGAACACAGAATGTTCCCACTGAGGCAAATCTATGGAGACGTGGGTTTGGAAGGGTGAAAACAAGCAGTGCACTGTAACTGATGCGGTTTATTTCACTTAAATATGTCCTCAATGCCATTAATCAGTGGATAGTTGAAATTACAGAGCATGCTGAAAGGATGCCTAAGATTCATTTCTCTGCATAGCAGCTAAAGTGTCCCTGAAAGCTTCTTTTTCACTCTAAGTCTTTGATGGATGAGCTGCTGAAACTTGCACAACAAGAGTTTTTAAATATGTGGCTTTTCTTCTTGTCAACACCATAAAGCAGAAACACTGATGGCAGATGTTGGTGATGACTAAGAGAAAGGAATTGTCTGCAGCAGTGTTTTAAGGGTTTAAATAATGGCACCCACAAGACGATGTCACTACTGCAAAACCAGACACAACCTGTTTTTCACGAGGCACAGATGTCCAGTGATTTTACACTGTGACAGGACTCTGCACTTGCTTTAATCTCAGTGATAGGTGGGTACCTAAACAAGCCCCTGAGTGGTTCTTTTACCACGCCAGTGCTGTTTGTACAGCTATGTCTTTTTCTGTCTTAATCTTTTTTGCTCAGATAAAGAATGAAGAATGTCTGCTCTGTGACTGCTACTGCAGAACTCTTCAACAGTTCATGTCTGCTCAGGGGAGTGAGATGACAGCAGCTGCTGGATGATGCCAGATGTCAGAGGATATGGCAGCCAGCAGCATGCAGGGGGTGGGTGGGTAGGGGGGGGGGTCGTACCTCACTCTGGGCAACCTAAGATGTGGCACTGAGAAGACCAAGGTTAGGGATAATATCATTATAGATTTTTTGACTTCATGTGCCATGAAATAGTCAGTTTTTGATGACAGTTATCATTCATAAAATGTCTCCCTGGTTTTAATTTAGCTTGCAAAGAAGAAAAATGTTTAATTACTCTAATTTTTAAGATAAATATTTTACAAACCTTCAAGTTGGCTCCTGTTACTCTGGTGACAGTTTTACAAACCCTTGGCCTTCTCTGGATGAGCTTCATGGGGCTGTCACCTGAAATGGTTTTCACTAATGTAGCACCCTAATGGCGTCTGGACCATGGGTTGTTGTGCAGAGGACAGGCTGGTACATAGCTGACAGCTCTATTTGACAACAGTTAGTTAGTCAGTTAGTTAGTTAGTTAGGGATCTTGAGTGTATCTCCAAGTGCAAAAACTATCTAGCACGACAACATATAAGGACTGTCCTAGGAAAAGAAGACCAAGAATCCCCTCTGCTGCTGAGGATAAGTTCATCCAAACCACCAGCCTCAGAAATCACAAGTAAATAGACCCTCAGGTCAGAGCCATATAGACGCCACACGCCTCTGCATCAGCTCTTCAGAGAGCCTGAGTGACTCATGTCTTTATGGTCAAAGAGCTGCTGAGAAACCATAACTTGGACTACAGAGATGCCAAGTATCACTCTTTCCCATCTGTCAAAAACTTGTCTGCTTAGATCTGTAACCTTGCAGTAATTTTTTCCATGATAATGACAACTTTAACTCTGTTCTTACACGGCATAATGCTGAAAGGTAGAGCTCCTAAGCAGGGTGATTTTTTTTTTTTTGCTACTTAAAGAAAAATCCTCTATATTTCAATTAAGTCTCCTTTACTTTTCAGGTATAATAATGGCTCTGGCCTACCTAGAATCCCTCACCCAGGTCTACACTCCATGTAGCTCTCTACATTCTGCCTGTATAACATGCCTGGCCAGGCTCTTGATGCAAATAGAAGTACATGCCTACATGCTCAGATGATTTCATGGTTTGATCCTTTGGCCAGCATTGTATTGAAGCTCATGTGAGAACTTTAGTTTGTGAGTATGCTGACACTGATATTAGTACACTTAACCCTCTATAGTGCACATTATGATACCAATGGAGAATAAATGTTTGAGTTTCTTTTTTGTTACAAAACAGAAAAAATGAACATAATCCAAATAATTATTATCACAATAAATATTGTTATTTTGATTATTGCTATTATTATTATTATTATTATTATTATTATTATTATTATTATTATTATTATTGTTGTTGTTATTATTATTATTATTTGTGTGTGTGTGTGGGGGGGGGGGGGGCCTTGAGGCAGTTACTATAATGATAAAGACTTAGAAGACAGTTGTTTCAAATTTTACCGCAATGTATTCAAAAACACATGTACAAATTTTGATAGCCTGAACAAGTTACAATGAACTTCATCCAAGACGTAAACAAAATTAAAACTTTTTTCAAAATTGTGTGTCTAAATGTTGCCTGCGGGCTGTAACACTGTTGAGGGACACCTCATTGAGATGAAAGTGTTGACATTTCTTATCATATTTCATTCAACTTAACATGATAAATTTAACTCAACAAAATATCATAAGTTCCTGCACAACAAGAAAGTTGTCTCAGCTTTAGTCTCTGATGGTGTGAGTTTGAATTCTCGGTCTCTCTATTATTTTCTGTCATGTGGGACCATCATGTGTTGTGTTGCTGCTATTTTTGGCTCACTGCTGATGGAACATCATGAAGCAGTTCTTGTCAGCAGAGAAGCTCAGTTAAACAGCTCTTTGATAGTGCTTTTTCCCACCTTGAGGAGTCAAAGTATATTGTAGTGTTCATTCTATACACAAAGTGGACAGAAACTGCCTTACACTTATTATAGCTCTCATCTATAATACATCAAGGTTAAAAGGTACATAGACAATAAAAATGTTTTTTGTTTGCTTTGAACAGTATTTATACCCATGGACACTTGGTAAAGAGATTTTGTCACAGTAAATTCAAGGCCACATTTGCATGTTTCTACCAATCAATTAGCAAATAAAGTGCAATAATCTAATTCAAAATAAGCTTTACTTATTAATTTGTGAGGAAATATTTTTCCTTCTTAATAAAGCCAGGCAAAGATGTTTTTTGAACGGTTTTATACAGACAAAATGGCTGAGGTTGTTCTCCAGAGAAAGTCTGCAGATAAGGAACCCAACATGGCATCCAGAGAGTTATGTGACAAACACTGATTTTAACTCCTTTTGTCCTGCCTTTTTTTTTTTTTTTGCCAATAAAAAAAAAAAAAAAGAAAAAGTCACCACCTGACTTGCAACCTGAGTAAATAGGTTCAAGTCCCCTATTGGTTAATTACTGCATGGCTAAGTATCTCTCAACTGGCAACAAGTTATTTAATCCCAGCTTACGAAATGAGTAACTTCTTATTTCTTAAACAACCATGAAGAAAGACACATCCTGTGGTTGTGGAAAAGCTGTTAGTCTGTTTAAGAAAGAAAGAATCATTGGCATCAAGCAGAGAAAACATCTAAGGAGATTGATGTAGAAACAATTTAAATTGGGACTCTATAGGAGGTCATGGTGGTCTGTTGAGTCCAGATTTACCCTGTTCCAGAGTGATGGGCGCATCAGGGTAAGAAGAGAGGCAGGTGAAGTGATGCACCCATCATGCCTAGTGCCTACTGTACAAGCCTGTGGGGGCAGTGTTATGATCTGGGGTTGCTGCAGTTGCTCAGGTTCAGCAACATTATGTTCCCAAAGAATGAGGTCAGCTGACTACCTGAATATACTGAATGACCAGGTTAATCCATCAATGGATTTTTTCTTCCCTGATGGCACGGGAATATTCCATGATGACAATACCAGGAGTCATGGGGCTCAAATAGTGAAAGAGTGGTTCAGGGAGCATGAGACATCTTTTTCACACATGGACTGGCCCCCACAGAGTTCAGACCTTAACCCCATTGAGAACCTTTGGGATGTTCTGGGGAAAGGAAGAAGACTTTGTGCAGTGGTCAGACTCTCCATCATCAATACAAAATCTTGGTGAAACATTAATGACACTGGATGGAAATAAATCTTGTGTCACTACAGAAGCTTATGGAAACAATGTCACAGTGAATGTGGCTGTAATCAAAGCTAAATGCGGTCCGATGAAATATTAAAGTGTGTGACTTTTTTTGTGGTGGGGACTTTTCTTTAGGTCAGGCAGAGTATCTTTGCTGGCTCTGACCTTTGGGCATGTAATTTTTGTTTTCTGACTATTTTTGACTTTCCTGCTTACCTAACACCTACTTACTGAGAATGTCTGCATTAAAGAAGCTCTGTTTCTAGTGCATGCTGTTCATTTGTCTGTCTGACACCCACATTCACTGACTTTGTAGCTGATCATGATTGTTATTCTGCATCATAGCCAGCCAAACACTCTTAACAGGGTCTTCAAATAAAGTGTTGTCTGTTTTTAATTAGCAAAAAAAGTTGAATAGTGACACTTTTTAGTACATACCACCTGATTGACATATTTTCTAGAAATATTTTGTCTTTCATTTAACTCGATTTAAACTGAAGTTATCAAACCAAAAAAAGTGTTTGATATCTTATTATTGTGTTTAATCTGACGCTGCAATTCAGAAGAGATGAAAAGACACGCATGGATTTAAATATAGGTTTATTCAACCATCACAATCTCTCACTCTCACTCCACTTCACATTCAGCTCTTACACATCAGATTCATCAAATATTGTGCAACCAGACCTTTACGGACTACTTTGGATATTGGCAAGCAGGTAACCTTGGTTTGTTTCTGTCTGTGGCTATGAGACTGTTTCAAGAAGCACCATGTTAACAAGCAGAACTGACAGGATAGCTTAGATGCTGCTACTGGTTATTGAGCTAATGGGCGGACTGGACTGGACCACGGTTTGCTGGTGCGACTGGCCTTTACTTCTTGGCCTTTGTGCTCTTCTCTTCAGCTGCTTCAGGCTTGGCTGCTTTTTCCTGCTCTTTCTCCTTTTTGGTGTCAGTTTTGTCCTCTGTCTTAGCAGCGGCTTTATCCTTATCTTTGTCCACTTTGGGTTCATCTTTCTCATCCTTCTTTGCTGCTTTGTCCTCCTTCTCTTCACTTTTCTTCTCTTCCTCCTTTACCTCTTTGTCTCCTGATTTTGAATCTTCTACTTTTGCTTCTTCTGCTTTTGTGTCTTCAACTTTAGAGTCTTCAACTTTTGTGTCTTCTTCTTTTGTGTCTTCTTCTTTTGTGTCTTCTTCTTTGGCATCATCAGTTTTCGCCTCCTCTTGTGCTTCTTCTTCCTCTTCCTCCTCTTCTTTTCCCTCTGTGTCATCTCCCTCTCCTTTCTCTTCTTTGTCTCCCTCCTCTTCAGCAGCCTCTGTCACCTCCTCTTTTTTCTCCTCCTCATCACCTCCTGTATGAATGTTAGGAAACACATTTGTTAGAGTTGGCATATTCAGACAAAAATAAGGAAATAAAAAGATATTGAGACAAAACATTAGCACTAACCCTCTTCTTCCTCTTTTGCCTCCTCATCTCCTTCCTTAGCCTCCTCTTCTTCTCCTTCTTCTCCTTTTTCTCCCTCTTCCTCTTCATCCTTGGCTTCCTCTGCCTCCTCTCCTCCCTCCTCTTCCTTCTCCTCCCCCTCCTCCTCTTCCTCTTCTGCCTTTACCTCCTCCTCTGCTGCCTCCTCCTCCTCTGCAGCCTCCTCCTCCTCTGCTGCCTCCTCCTCCTCCCCCTCCTCTTCTTCTGCTGGGGGTGTGGCCTCTGCCTGCTGGGCGTGGCTTGCAGAGATGACACCTTCAGTGGTGCTGGCACTGGAGCTGAAGAGGCGTGATGTCATCAAGTAGGAGGAGCCTGAGCTCAGGCTGGAGAGGACGGGTCGGGCGTATGAGGGTGCTGACATGCTGTGGCTGTACAGAGGGGACACGCCCCCAACCAGGCCCACGTTGAAGCGGGACTCTTCCCCCTCCAGCAGCTTCCTGTGCAGGTCAGAGAGATCAGTTAGCTGGACGCTTGTTTGGTCAGAGTTCAGCTGATGGTGTGTGTTTGGCATGAGAATAGGCCATGCCCACACTACTTTACAACATACAGGGTTATGGACATTTATGACTTTGTTAATACACAGTGACATACATAAGAGTTTGTTTTACTTCAGTGGAAATTGGTAGTTTTATCCTGATTTAGAGTATAATAGTCCTCAAAATCTGTCTTAGCTTTGCCCCCAACAATTTTTTTTTAAATTTCTCTAACAGCAGCAGTTATTGTTTTTCACCTGTATGCAGCAATCTCGATGTCCAGTGCCATCTTTACATTCAGGAGGTCCTGGTACTCTTTCAGGTAGCGTGCCATTTCTTGTTTGGTGCCCCCCAGCTCACCTTCCAATTCTCCAATGGTGTCCTGAGGAAGAGGATAAGACAAGTAGTTTACACTTCAAAGCCAGAGGTATACATGACTGGAAAACTTTATTTGTTTTGATTTCCCCCAAAGTAGATCCTGCTAGATGTTGTCATCTGACCTGCATGGCAGAAATCTCTGCGCTCTGCTTCTCCTCCATCTCATGCAGCTGTTTCTCCAGGGATTCGTTGAGGCCTCTGCAAGCATCGATCTCCAGCAGGCAGGTCTGGAGTTGGCGCCGGTACTCTCCTGCTTCGTCCTTGGAGCTCCTCACTGCGTCACTGTGCTGGGCCACAGACTCAGTCATGGTTCCCACTTTTCCCCTGAACCACTCTTCTGCTGCCTGCATGTTCCTGGACGCCAGCCGCTCATACTGGGATCGGATATCCCTCAGAGCCCCGGAGAGATCAGGGGTCGCGGCCTCTGATTCCACCGCAACCTGGACGCCCAGCTGGACCTGGGCCTGGAGCTCGGCCACCTCGCCCTCGTGGATCCTCTTCAGGAAGGCCAGCTCCTCCAGGAGGGTTTCGATGCTCTTCTCCAGCTCAGCCTTGGCCAAAGCTGCCTGGTCAGCCTCACGGCGGGTGTCCATGAGCCGACCCTCCGCCTCCTCTCGAGCCAGGACTTCCTGCTCGTAACGGCCCTGCAGGGCGGTCAGGGTCTGCTCCAGGCGCTCTCTCTGTCCGAGGGCGGCCTGCTGCTCTGCTCTGGCCTCGTCCACGGCCGCCCTCAGGGCCCGGGCCTCCTGCTCGTACAGCGCTCTCAGACGGGACGGCTCAGTGTGCCGCTGCCTCAGCAGCATCAGCTCTGCCTCCAGAGCTCGGTTCTGCTGCTCCAGCTCACGCACCCTCTCGATGAAGCTGGCGAAGCGGTCATTGAGATCCTGCAGTTGGCTGCGCTCCTGGGTACGCACGGCACGGAACTCAGAGCTGATCTGGGCCGCCTGGCTGAGCTCCAGCTCCAGGGACGAGGCCGGCGAGGAGGAGGAGAGCAGCACCCGGCTGGGAGAGGAGTACTGCAGACGAGAGCCTGAGAGTGGGGCGGCGTGTGAGGAGTACACAGAGTGGGTCCTCCCTCTGGTCATCACTACACGAGGGGGGGCCTCCACATACCAGCGTCTGTACGGCGAGGAGTAGTAGGGGTCATATCCAAGGCTACTCATGGCTGTGTGTCTGAGGACAGGCTGCTCTCCCTCTCCTCTCTGAGTCTGTGTGTGTGTGTGTGTGAGTGTGTGTGTGTGTGTGTGTGGAGGTGTATAGAGGGCTCAGGTTTAAGCCTCAACTGCTCGCTGCTGCAGCAGCTCAGGCTTTTATAGCAGGGTGATGAGCTCTGACGTAAGCTCTCTTCCCCAAACCCTGACAATGCAGGCTCTATAGGCGAACACTGCAACGGCAGGAGAAGAGACAGAGAGGGACCATGGGAATGTGTCGGAGGGAGGAGAGTGGGTGGAGGACAGGTAGGAGAAATAGAAGATAAAACACCAGGGGAAGACACTGCAAAGTTTCATGTTTTTCTTGTAGGACATAAAATGTGTTTTTTAATCAAGATTATTATTCACATCATCAAGTGAACGATAAAAGTCATCGTCCATCATGGTGTGAAAAAGACACAAACATTCATAAAAAGTTCACTCAAACTGAATATGTCTGCATAGATTTTCTGACATCAAGCAAATCCATAGCTGCTGTAGTATCCTTACTGCATATGAGAGAGAGAGAGAGAGAGAGAGAGACAGCGAGAGAGAGAGAGAGAGAGAAAGGGGAGGGAGAGGATGGGGAGGGCTGTCCTGATTTAACAATCGTGACACAGCATCTCTCCATCTGGTGGCGAGCGGAACTACACTTGGACCTGAAAAGACCTGCAGTGAAGAAAAAAAAAGTCCCACCCAAACAGAGAGGTGGAGGTTAAAGACACAGGAGGAGGTGGAACCTTTTGCAGCAAACATTCAACGGTTACTCTGAGGTATTTGTAAAGTCATGGCTCTATGTGAGGAGGGCAGACTAGTGACATTTGAAGAACTTAGAAATAGATATGATATACCTGGGACACACTTCTTTAAATATTGACTGTTAACCCTTGTTTTGGCTTCAAACTGACCATACACCTTTGGTCCTTTCTGGTCTGTTTTTAACTGCTCATTAAGTTCAAGGTCTAGAATGTTCCCCAAATGTTTTTGTTTCTCCTTCTCAGTGAAGTTGTTTCCATCATGTTCACACATATTCTACAAGTATTTCTGTGACGTATGGTATGATAGACTTTATAAACATAAAATTATACCTCTCCCTGGTATTCTTCTGTTTACAATGAGAAATTTTAAATTATTTTTACTGCCAGAGGCTGTTGGTTTCACATCAGAATCTCAGGCTGAGTGGGTCATATATATATATATATATATATATATATATATATATATATATATATATATATATAACATACACATAATTTAACAAAAATAGTCATAATTAATCTCATTTGTATATAGCATAGCATGGAACCATCCACGCAATTTTTAAGCAACTTTATGGCAGAAAACCAAAGCTTTGACAAAATAAATTTTGAAAATGGGTAAAACTGGCCCAAAGACAAAAAGAGGGTTACAGAGTTTTGATGATGCACAGATCAACTCATGAATAACCACTTTTGTCCACATTAGAAAACTCAGCAGTAAGTAATTGCACCAGTAAGGGTCAGGCCACTGTACTCTATAATATACTGGCTGAAAATCATAATAACTCTACTCTCTGAGTATAAGAGTACTTGATTGTTAAATGACCTGCAAAAATCCAATTTAAAAAATCCTCATATCTGTGTTCAATGCAATTTGGAAAGGCCCCTTTTTTCACTGTCTGTGGGACTGTACTCAGAAAAGAAAGGTTTAGAATCAAGTTATGAATGATTTCTTCGATGACTTTCAATCAAGCACCCAGCTGTCCTATAGTTGTCCTTATAGTTTCATACTCAGACTCATATTCTAAATCTGTACTCACCAACTGTGTACTGAAGAGCAAAGAGAGGAAAATGACTGACTTATGTTTCCTTCAGGGTGGACACTTGATTTCTCTTTGCTGGAAAGAGACCAGGGCCCCCGGTTGATCTCTGGCTGAAAGAACTGTCAGCATGCCTTATTCCTGAAAAGATAACATTCACATTTAAAAGCAAATTTAAAAAAGAGTCAAAGAGAGATTGAAGTAGGGCTGAACTATTTTCAAAAATGATATTACTGCAATTATTTTTTCCCGATATTGCAATTGTGATTTTTTTTTTTGTATCATTATTTTTTAGGCTCTGAATGTGAAAAAAAACAACCCAAAAAGAAATAAACAACAACAACAACAAAAAACTAGAATATCATGAAAAAGTTCCATATATTTGACCAATCATTTCAGAAGGATAAACCCAGATATTATGTAGACACATTATACATAGAGTGAATTATTTCAAGCCTTTATTTCTTGAAATGTTGATGATCATGGCTTACAGAAAACGAAAACCCCAAATTAAGAGTTTCAGAAAATAAGAACATGACATAATATCAATAAAAAATCAGATTTTAAACAGAAATGTCACATCTCTAGAATGTTTCACTATTTTTGGACTATTTCCAGGTTTTCCCCCAATTTTATCCCCTTTTCACCCATGTTGTTGATTTTTGACCACCTCAAACTTATTTTTCTTGCTGCATCTCAGCATTTTTGCCACATTTCATCTCTTGGATTGTTGCTCTTGCTAAGTTAGTTTGCAATGATTTGTCTCTGGTTGAGCAGGGCTGAGTAACACTGGTGTAGAGCAGATAACCATCAATGGCAACACAACTTTTTCTGGTATTTAGACACAAATTTGACATTAAAAAAAATCCACTGTTTGCCATTAGGATATTGCAGTAGGCCATATTGAAATTTAATCTAATTTGTGATTAATCACCCTATCCTAACTGGAACCCCCGTCCTGCATTCTTAAAGGGCTGTGACATGAAGAAGCTTTGTAACATGAAGGTGATCCGTCTTTAACTGTCAATATCTCAACTGTGATGCTTAGCTGTGTATAATATCTGTTGTAGCTGACCCAGTTTTTTATTTTTTTTGGCTTCAAGTTCTGATGTTTCTTTCTATTTATTTTTCCTTCGAACGAGGGGAGTGGATTATTTCATGGCTTGATGGCTGAACATGAACTAACATAACTGTATCAGTGATCCAAACACCACAATTAATATATTCTGAGTGGAAAACTCAATAGTGTCAGTCAAACTCCGATATAGCTGCCAGTTTTAAGATGGTGGCTGTTGCTAGGCTGTTTGTCTTGATTTAGCTTGTGAGGGACAGTGATCAAAGGTGTGGAAAATGTTTTTGAATGTGAAAAAGGGACTTTACTTTTTATCTCCATAATATGAAGCTGCTTATTTGATGAGAAGAAAACTTGTATGTGCAGCGTTAAGGTTAATAAAGTATTATTACAGGGCATGAACAACATTTCAGTGTAAAAATGCTTTATCAGCTTAAAGGCTCAGTCTGCTTTTCTGCTGGTTTGATCAGTAAAAGATTCTTTCTTAAAAGAAGGGTTTCCAGTGTATAAAGATCTCCAGGCCCTCTCATCTGCAGCACAGATACCCTGGCAGGTCAATTACACCAACCTGCTGACACGCATTTTCATTCTTTGTGCGTCAGGTGAGTGAGTGAGTGAGTGAGTGAGTGAGTGAGTGAGTGAGTGAGTGAGTGAGTGAGTGAGTGAGTGTGCAGGTTTCTGCTCAGTGTATCTCCAGAAATTCACCTTGCTCTGCAGCACTGAGCACAAATGAAGAGCGCTGCAGTGCTTTGCTGCATTCTCCCTCTGCTTGTTTTCTCTGTATTTGCATGATTCATACAGTAATTTGCTTATGCAGTGAAAACCCTGATACTCACAGGCAGAGCTTTGTCTGAACAGGAGTGAGACAGGGAGGTGTGTGTGTGTGTTTGGGGTGGGGGTGGGGGGTGGGGTGTTAGGGGGGCTCTGCATGGCTCTGCTGCAGCCTGAGTCATCGTAACACTTGTGATCACACTAACTCCCCAGTGAACACTCTTTCCCACCCTCACAGCAATCTGACAATCTGCAACAGGGCTGCTTTTGGCAGCTGATGCTCACAGGAGCTGGGGACATGAAAGAGAGAAAGCAGAGCTTTAGCATCTCTTTCCAGGCTAATTAGTTCCCTAAAAGTGATGATTTAAAGGTTGTTGCTCTGTTAATGACTTAATTAATGCTTTTAGGATTTATTATCCTGAGGGCATTGAGAGAAAAGAGAAACCTCACTGTGTACAACCTTCCCGTATCAAGCCCTTAGAATTCAAGATTCTTTCTTTGACTGAAGCTACAGTCACGGCTGTACACTGAAAACATGACACTTGGTCAAACCTGACCATCAAAATGTAAGAAAAACTGATAGTTTGAAAAGTCAGTCCTTTGGTTAAAATGGCTGAAAAAAAAAAAAAAACATATGTAGATGGACACAGCCAGTGTCAAATGAGCTTACACTGTTAAAAAAAAACAAAAAAAAAAACAGTAGAACACCATCAGAAAAACAACAATTAAGAGCCATATACTAAACATTTTCTTTTACTGTGTCAAAAACATTGAATAACAGTTAAGTGTGAGACTGGAGAAAACTTTGACTTTTACTGTACAAAACTGTTAAAAAGATAAGGATATACAGTGAAAAAAATTAGATTTACAATTTAGAAGGAAGTACTTCGATATAATGTTTGAAAATGTTAAATTTAATTGTATTGTTTGACTAAATATTTTCTTTGAGGTTGTGCAAATTAAAATTTATCATATAAATCTATTGATTGTTATGCAGTGTGAACCTTGATTTTTACAGGAGCAGGATGTTAAAACAATGGTCCACTGTAAAAATATCAACAGAAAACTACAAAAAAGAAAAAAAGATCCTGTTGTTTTTGCAGAGAAAAAGAAAAAAAAATGGCAGCTGTGGTTGAGCAAGGGAAATTCTGTAAAATATTCAGTAACCCCTCATAAAAGTACATTTTAAACTGGTTGAATCATCATTTATTTTTTACACTCTACAGTGTGGACCAGCTGTATATACTTAAGTGATTTAGTATTGAATTTATTTAATTCAGATTTCAACTGTAAAATTGACAGGTTGTTCTGTAAAGTTGGAAAACAAGTCTTTTTTACAGTGTACCCTATCATCTACCAACAATAGGAAAATCACTCTGCACTGTGTTTACAAATACAATCTTCACCAGACACACACACACACACACACAAAAAAACAATGTACAAGCATATTTTTTTCTTCACACATAATCAAGACCATCAACAACAGAAACTGCTGCATCATTTTAGATGATGGGCTCAAGTTGGGCTCTTTGCCTACAAATCAATGAACGTCATATTTTCTGACTATTTTATGTTCCTCTTCTTCTATATATAGAGCATGAGTGACTGTGGCAGGAGACATTGACTTGTTTGACAGTCCAGCTCTGTGACTCTGCTTCCATCAGCACTTTTATCTCAACCCTGAAACTGAGAGCATCTCTCCTTCCCAACCTCACGCTCAATGACAAACACTGGAGAAGATTTGACTTTAATTACTTGTCTCAGTGGGATGTCATATTATGTAGTAGACTGATAACTTGTTATGTCTTCATCAAGCCTGTCGTTGACTCAGCGTCTATAATTAAATAGTTTAACCTTTATTTAATCAGATAAGTCATTAAAAACTATTTCTTATTCCTGCAACAACAACTGAGCAGACGGCATAGAAGAATAGAAGAGCACTTGTAAACAATGAAAGGCAGTTTAGTGTCTTTTTGAAATAACAGCTGCTAGAAATGATCAATAATAATTAAATAAAATAACATAATATACAGAGCAGGAAATGGTAGGCTCAGGAAGATAAACATAGCTGTAACATCAATAGAGTGTATTGCATGAACCAGTGTTATTGGATTTTTATCTCAGTGGGGGGAGCACCAGTTGAACAGCTTGGGGGAAGATGCTGTTTTTCCCCACAATTGTCAAACTTCTAAAGAGACGAGAAGACTGACACCTTTTCACCTCATCATGCTTGTAACATTAAATCTGAAATTAAATACCCAGTTTACATTAAAATATAATAATGTACATATCAGAATGTCCCCTTTGCTGTTAAAATAAATTGTCAACTGCTGTAACAAACTGAGCCATAAATTTGCGCAAACTTAAGAAAAAAAGACGTACTTTGCTTCTTATGACTTCACACATTCTCTGAGTAAATCCCTCACACACAGCTCCACTGTTCACTCAGATTTATTGATTTGTTCTCAAAAACATCCAGCAGCTGTTTTAATGTGTGGTTGATATTTTGGATACCTGGTACGATCTCCCTCACAGCACCAGGAGAGTCAGCTGATCATTTATCACCTCACCGTTCAGGACGCACATCTGCTGACCAGACTCTCAGTGAGGAACCAGGAGAACGAGCTGTTGTTGAGGCTGACCACGCAGACGTAGAGGTCCATGGCTCCTCCTCCTGATGATCCCAACATGTGTCCTTATATAGATGAATAGGGGCGTGGTCATATGCTGAGTTCAGGTAACAGGAACACACCTGTCCATTTAGAATGATTCTGATTCATTCATATAGGCACGGTGGAGAGAACAAGAATGGCTGGAACACACGTGTCATGAGTACGATGGTGATTTCAAGGAATTTAGGGATCTACAGTAACTGGAAATGCTCCACTCTCTCCACCTCCTCCCTCTGAATGAAGAGGGGAGGATGCTCTATGTAGTTAGTTCTTCTAATCTGTGCTAGGCCTTTTGAAGGGTAGAGGATGAAGGAAGGACTTCATACATGACGAGACAGAGCAGAGCTAGAGACCAAAACAGTCCCAGCAGGCAAACAGGAGACAGGTTTTAGTTTAAAAGCAGCAGCAGGTGTCAAGAAAAATGTTCATGAGAGAAGCCTTGATGGCTGACAACAATGATGGGTTTGGGAAAATAATAATAATAAAAAAAAAGTAATTCAA
Source organism: Thalassoma bifasciatum (assembly GCA_008086565.1). NCBI lineage: Eukaryota > Metazoa > Chordata > Actinopteri > Labriformes > Labridae > Thalassoma > Thalassoma bifasciatum. The sequence continues at coordinate 56,467 of RPOG01001716.1, forward strand.
AAATTAGAACTCTCTTTTCTTTGAGTTCAGAGGTCTTCAACATGGGGTTCGCAGCCCCCTGTGTGTCCATGGGGGTATTGCAGATGGTCCATGACATTTTTGTTTGGCTGGGTCATATTTTATATGTATTTTCTATGAAGGAGGACCCACCTCTATTGCTGCTCTGCCAATCATGTGGCTGCATGTTTCACAGTGGCTCTGTCAGGTTCCCCAGAATAATTGAATGCAAAATAACAAGGTATATTTATACATGGTACCCAGTTTACTATAACACAACTTTGTGTTTATACATTTAAGAGGGTCCCTGCTCCACCTGCCCATCAGTTAGGGGTCCTTGCTCTGAAAAATGTTGACAGTCCCCCCCCCTATAGCCCAGTTGTTAAAAAACATGTGCTAAAGTGCCCTCCTGTGTGCAGAATTGTGCACTATGGCTCCTGATTTACTGTAAAAACAAAAAAGTTGTGTTAACTCAAAATTTGATGGTGATTGGCTGCACTGGATTTTTGAGGCCAAATGAAAATCCTGAGTTTGATCAAACTGATACATTTTTTTTGAGGTAACTGATTATTCGTATGTCATGAAACTTTAAGTTTTGAGTTCTACAAACCAAAAATCCTGAAATGAAAGCGCTGGTGAAATTAGAACCTTTGACCTTTGGACTGAATTGATCAGTAATTAACCACTAAATTCAGTATCAGCAATTTTTTAGTTCGCTGAGCCAAAAAATCATCATGCCAACAAATTTAAGTGTTCATTTTTACAGTGATGGCAAATACACTAAACTGCTTTCTTAAGTGGAAAAACACACTAAACTCTCCCCTTGGCTGGTTGAAACATGATAAACTGCCCTCTTGGGTGGTAAAAATGTGTGTTCTGTGCCTTGCTGGGACACCAAATACAACTGCTCACAGTAAGAACATGAACATTTTGCTTCTGCCCTTCAAAAAGCTTGTGCACACCACTGTCTCTGACATCAACTCAAGAGATCTAAACACTATCATCCAAGTCTGAATTGGAGCAGAAAGTATGATGACCATACTCACCATAGTCTAAGGGTTGTAAAATACTTTCCAGACATAACCTGGATTTACTTTCTGTGGCTTCTTGCAGTAAACTTGAATCAGCTTTGAGGCCATTTCTGACAAGTGATCACTATAGTGCATATTAAATCATGTTTATAGACCTGTTTCAAGCACATAGAACTCCTTCATCTCTCTTTCTTTATGGATACAGAATTTTAAGATGTCAGTCATTAAAATGGAAAGACCCAGCTTATCAAGAATCCACCATTAAGCCATTTTCAGAGGCTGAAAGTTGGATGAAAGAACACCCCACACACAGCTCCCTTAAGGTTGAAGACATGATGATCAGCTCTGCACGGTATCTTCAACCTGAACCTTACATCTCCTCCACGTTGTCTTAAGGACATGTCTTCCATTAGTACTTTTTTCATACATACTTCTTGGTCTTAAAGAAACAAACAAAGAGCTTTGTGGTACAGAAAAGCCTGTTTAAAGTCTGTGTTGAAAGGGTGAAGGTTTGCATGTTTTACCCCAAAAGTTCTGTCTTTCAACCTGACTTCATTTTTGTGTTGTGTTTTGAAAAGGACATTCTTAAAAAGTTTTACTGCAGTGATTACTTTGTTAGCAAAATCATCTAAGTCGCATTAAAAACATTTAAACCATTATTTTGTGAGCCCAATAACATGATTGTCAAAAAATCTAAACAAAATAAATATGTAAACAGATAACAGAAATAATAAATCGACTAACAAGATGTAACTTTTTCCCAATTTTTTCTGAAAGCTTTGAAATACGACTTAGGTAAAAATTCTACAATAGTTGTAAACAAAATCCAAAACATTTGAAACTGAAGGTCACAGCCTGCCTTGGTGTTTGCTTGTTCTGAGGTTTGTCTCATGTCTGCAGAACTAAATTTCTTCTGATGATACAACAGCGACACCTAGTGGCAATGCAGTGGAACTACAATAAAATGGGTCCAACAACTTCAAAGCACAGGTTTATTTTTTAGATGTGCATATAAAAGTTGGACAGAATCATGTCCTATGTGCTCGAAAATGGATGAAGTTTCAAACATATGTTTTTTTTTCTGTATTCTTGTGTTTTTTAATGAAGGGTGCTCCTGTAGCTGTGCCCTTCACTCTTAGCTTCATTTGTTCATGCAAAGATTCTACACATGAAGTCATATCTATAGTTGAAGACACTAGTTAGTAGCATGACTTGTGCTGTTCTTGGCGGCATTATGCTCAGTAGGAAAGGAGACTTGAACCAATGGATGTCAGTCAGCTGCTGCCACTTCAACTGTGTTTTGGCAACACGTTGCTGTGTGTCCCTCCCACAACAAAGTGTTGCTTTGTGTTGTTATGAAACAGTCAAATTCTCTCTGAGAACTTTTTTCTCCTCAATATATTTTCTAAAAAAACTTCAGTTTGTCTCTGCTGGAACATTTCTCAGAGTGAGACTTCACTGCAGCCATCTCTGATCTTTACACTTTTGTCCCACAGATCTCAGTTTAAAAGTCATGTTGCTATTTTAGCTTGATGTCTGACCTCTGGCCTTCCCAGCCACCACATGTTGAAGCAGCTCAGCACAGCCTCTGTCCTATTGGCTGAGGTTGTGTCTTCCTGAGTAACAAGGCCCCTCACAGGTGGAGCATAGAGGAGGCCTGTCAGCCAGCAGCCTGCTATATAAAGAGTTTGGTATGCTGGCTCTGACTCACTGTTGGTTGGCCAGGGTGTGTGTGTGTGTGTGTGTGAGTGCACAGCTCAGGAGGACTGAGAGAACAGTTTTTAGTGTGAGATACATCCACAAGACACACCGCAAACATGGCTGCAGCCCATCGCTTGGTTATTGTCCGCCACGGCGAGAGCGCCTGGAACCAGGAGAACCGTTTCTGCGGCTGGTTCGATGCTGACCTCAGTGAGAAGGGCGTGGAGGAGGCCAAGCGTGGTGCCTTGGCCGTCAAGGAAGCGGGCCTCAAGTTTGACGTGTGCTACACCTCTGTGCTGAAACGTGCAGTCAAGACCCTGTGGACCATCATGGAGGGCACGGACCAGATGTGGCTGCCCGTGATTCGTACTTGGCGTCTGAATGAGCGTCACTACGGAGGCCTCACTGGTCTCAACAAAGCGGAGACGGCTGAAAAGCATGGAGAGGAGCAGGTGAAGATCTGGCGCCGCTCCTTTGATATCCCACCTCCACCTATGGACAAGGACCATCCTTACCACAAAATCATCAGCGAGGTGAGACCATATAAATCGGAACTATTAAAAGAAGGTCTTCATTTATTTACTACACTGCTGTAATGATCACTCTGACTGATTAATGAGAGTGCAAAGAGTTTTTTCCACCTGGTCCAGTGCTTGACCAACTGTCCTCATAGACACTCAGGCATCACTTGTGTATTGTTGGAGGGTAAATGATTCATTTCTGCTGTTGCTTTCTTCAGTCCCGGCGTTACAAGAACCTGAAACCAGGTGAACTTCCCACATGTGAATCACTAAAGGACACCATCGCTCGTGCCCTGCCTTTCTGGAACGATGTCATCGCCCCTGAGATCAAGGCGGGAAAGAACGTCATCATCGCCGCACACGGCAACAGCCTCCGTGGCATCGTCAAACACTTAGAAGGTGAGCGCCGCAGGCTGGAATTTGATATCTTTTTCAAAAAGCATGTCAAAATGTCAAACTCTAAAATCCCAAAAAAGCAAACAGGAAGCAAAAAATAGCTCTCTGCATTTGCATACAAGGCCGAGGCTCCAATAATCACAGACACTCTCTGCACACAGACACAGTGGTGGGTTACAGTGGATAAAAATAGCAGGCGAGCATGGACTGTAGCGCTCAGGGACAGGGGAGAGGCTCAGGAGTCTGGTTCTCGTTACAGTCACGACCTTTATGTAGAAAGGTTGCTCTTTTTCAAGGAGTGGAGCAACACGGCTCAGGGAGTTATACAAAGTGTCAAGGGCAAGGATAAATGTCAGATAAGAGAAGCAGGTGACCAAAAGATTGTCTTCCTGCACTTCTATTCCTCTCTGCTCTGCTTCTTTTCAGGTATGTCCGATGCTGCCATCATGGAGCTGAATCTGCCAACAGGAATCCCAATCGTGTACGAGCTGGATGCAGACCTGAAGCCCATCAAACCCATGTCTTTCCTTGGTGATGAGGAAACTGTAAAGAAGGCCATGGAGGCTGTGGCTGCTCAGGGCAAAGCCAAGAAGTAAGCCTGCTCTGGAGACAAGCAAACAGACTGTTCCCGCCTCATCCTACAAGCTTCCCCACCATCCGTTTGTCCATCCTTGTAGTCCATTCCAACAGGGTAAACGTTTAATGGTTCTTTTGGAGGTGAGCCATTTTCAGCACAGTAGCCCTGCTTGTTCAAATTACAGAGGGATGAGCTGTCGATCAGCACAGACAGCCAGAGCCCCGTGCTCTACGCAGACACACACCACACAGCCCTTTGAAATCAAGCTCCTACGATAAGGGCCTCACCACCCTGGCACAACCAATAAAGAAACCATGTTTTTATGTAAGCCGGTGTCTGGTTAATTCTTCCTCTTATCCACTCATGTCTTAGTCCCTGATTCTTTCTTCAAATTACCTTGTCATTCTTTTCTTCACTTCCCAATTTGGAAATCACTTGTTTCAGCAAAGAGCACAGGTGCAGTGAAATCTAATCTAGGAGGTAGAGCAAAGAGGAAAGGAAAAGAGAGGGAGTCTGAGTAATGGGTCAATGGGTTCGATCTGGCAGCATTCCCATGATACAGAAAAGGCTTTTTGGCAACAGGCATATGATACAGAGAAGGGAAGGCAAGAAATAATCCAAAGAAATGGACAACTGATCCAAGTCTGTTTGACCTACAAACCCCTGACAAAACACGTTGTTGCTCTTCTGTCACCAATCACTACCTCATGGAGTTACAGCCATTACATGTGAAGTGGGGCTTAAATTAGACTATCAAGCTTTTTGAAGTAGCATGTCTCCACACTAATAGTGCATAGTTAATATACTACAGAGACAAGGTATTTATTGTTCCCAGTGATAACATTTGTTTTTTTGTAAATATTCACTCATTTTTTATTTGATGCCCATAACAAGTTCCTAAATAGCTGAGACAGGTTTAACAAAGTCTGTTTAAGTTGCTGAATGCTGAAAAAACAGCTGTTTGGATCATTCTACAGGTGAACAGGTTCATTTAAACAGGTGAGTGTTATGATTGTGTATAATAGAAGCATCCCCAAAAGGCTCAGTCCTTCACAAGCAAAGATGGAGCCAGGTTCACCACTTTGTCAACAACTGCGTGAGAAAACTGTCTAACAGTTCAAGAACGATGCTTCCCAACACAGAATTGGAAGGAATTGATAAATTTCATCATCTACAGTCCATAATATCATCAAAAGATTCAGAGAATCTGGAGAAATCTCTGCACGTAAGCAACAAGGCCCAAAACCAACATTGAATGGCCGTGACCTTTGACCCCTCAGGCAGCGCTGCATTAAAAACCCACATCATTGTGTAAAGTATATTTGCACGTGGGCTCAGGAACACTTCAGAAAACCATTGTCAGTTAAAAATGAAACCAAGACACATTCTGCACCTGTTACAACAGCGTGGCTCTGTAGTAAAAGAGTGCAGTGACTAGACTGGCCTGCTTGCAGTCCAGACCTGTCTCCCGTTGAAAATGTGTGGCGCATTATAAAGCTCAAAATACTACAACCAAAACCCCCGATTTTTGAACAACTGAAGTTGTTCATCAACTTGAATGTGAAAGAATTCCAGCTCCAAAGCTTCAACAATTAGTGTCCTCAGTTCACAAACACTGAACCAGAGTTGTTAAAGGAAAGAGGATGAAACAGAGTGGGAAACCTGTCTGTCAGCTCTTTAGGAAAGTGCTGCAGATATCATATTCAAAATGACTTAATATTTTCAAAGGGAAAAAACAACTGTAAACTTTATCAGTTAGACCTAGAAGTGTCTTTTCTTTGTGGTAGATTCAGCTGAAATAGGTTGAATATGATTTGCAAAGCACTGTTTTTTGTTAGTTTGTTTTGCATAATTAGGGCCCTATGATTTCCGCATTAACGGAATCGCAGAATTGGCCATTAAAAACAGAATCTACTGTTAAACGCGGGCTTGCGCGGAAATTGACAGAATTGTGAAATAAATAAATTTCTGCCTGAAGGCTGGAAACCGTGGAGAAACACTGAAACATTTGCATGTTCCTTCATTCAACAAACTAAAAAGCTCAACAATGTATTTTTTACTTCACATGACTGGATCATTTCTGCCTTTCTGCGCGTGCAAACTCTCTCCTGTGTCCGCTTCGAAACACTCGTGCGTGCTCACACACACATTCACACACACACCGCGGACGGAGAACTGAGAATCACCAAAAGAAAGAGAAACAAATCTCTGCTTTTTAAAGCATTTCCAGCCTATCTGTATGAAGATACCAACACTCTTAAGTTTAACTTTCGCCTCCGCTGTTGACAGCGCACCAAAAGTGACGTACTGACGTTTTAAAATGACGTGACTCCAACTCTGCACTCGCTGGTGGAAAACCAAACAGGTTTTAAGGAAGAACAGGATTAGAACCATCTAAGCACTCGCACATAAACCAGCACTGAACCAGAACTGATGAAGAAGCTATGATTTGACTTGATACATACTGTAAAATGATGCATTAAATCAGTAAATTTAAGTATTTTTAACAGACATTTTATTCACTCACACATAAAGAACACACTGTATGGTGATAAAATAGGTATAAAAGGTAAAAAACAGAATTATAAAAAAATTAAAAAGGAAAACATGGACTTTGGAAAAAACTAAAACAGAATTTGGGAAAAACTAAAACGGATTTCATATGGACCTACATAGTGTCCCAACTTCATAGGAAGTAGGGTTGTACATTCATGCGTTTGTCTTCAACTCATGCAGACTATAAATGTAATCTTTTTAATCAGCATATCTGCACTAGAATCCTCTTTATTGAAAATCAGGTCTGCTGAGTCAGTAGCTCTGTAAAAGTCACTTCATAAAACATTCTTCTGGGTCTGTTATTTGACAGCCCTTCCTGATTTTGCATAACTTTTTTCTTCTTATTTTATTTATTTATTCATTTTACCTCATTGTGTTGATATTGTGTATTTCATATTTCTTTCATCTTTCTTGTTTTGTTCCCTGATATTTACTAAAAAAAACCCATCACTTTGTTGTTTAAGCTGCCAGTAAAGCACTTTGTAACTTCCTGTTGAAAAACGCTATAGAAATCAGCTCATTATTATTGTATTATCATTGTTATTACTGGGAAACAAATGGCGACAGGGCTCTTGTGAGTTTCCTGTGGAGTGCCTCATTAGAGACAAAGACAAAACCGTTATTATGGGAATCACAGACATACAAGAAAAATTGCACATTTGTGCACCCATCTCCTTTTCATACTAGCTATATTTAAGCTCAGTAGGTTTAGTCTACAGCTGAGGGAGCACACAAGAGTCCAGTGTGGTCAATCACCCTCAGCTGACTGACGAAATGGTCGACTCGCACTACATTCACCTGTGTGACTAAAACCACACTGAAGTCTGAGTCATGGCACATCATTCTAAACTTTATCAAAAGGGAACTACCTTTGAAAATCCAAACATTAAATTGTCCTCATTTGTCATTAGTCAGAACACAGTTAACTGTAGCAATATCACACAGGTTTATTTGGGGATTTTTTTCAGTCTTGGTCTATGATAAAATATATGGAACACATCTGTCTTTGTGTCAGACAACATATAAAACAGTGGGTACATTATTAAAAGCATTTATATTACACAAAGCAGGAGTAAAAAGGTTCAGTGTGACTGCAGACAGACAGGTGGATGAGCACTGTTTGGATTCTGTCTGATGTTTTCATGCCCCCTATAGACCTCTCAGAGGAACTACAGCAAACTGTGAAAGGAAGTTTAGGAGCAGAACAAACAGTCCTTCTAGAAGTGTTGGGTATGTTTTTTTCTATTAATTCATAAAATCAGGAATGGAATCAACACCTTTCCCAGAATTGGTGAGGGACAAAACCCCTCATTAGGTTGGATAAGTTGATCTCCAGATGTTATCATTCCTGTCTTGTATTGTTATCACACCCATTCAAATCATCATTTTCTCTGGACATAAAATCCTTCCTAGTGTTATTTAAAGAAAGGGAGGCATCCAAGGTGACAGACAGCTTCATTCCATCGATCAGATGAAAAGTGTTTTCCATCAGGCTCAGGCTTTGATGGTGGTTGTGGTGTCTGATGCAGTCAGTGTTGAAACAGTTCAGGAGCTCAGTCATGGTTTACCGCGGATGTGTTCTGATCATTTGCTGCTTTAGTACTTGCTTGTCGCCTGAAGGATCTGAGGAAGCTTGGCATTGATACAATCTTGTAAGGGTTTTTCTTGTATGTGACTGCTTTGTGGGTTTCTGCTTTGGACTCATCAACATATTCTGCAGCACTCATCACGTTCTTTTCAATGTTGTTGATCAACTCCCCCTGATTAAAGAAGAAAAACAAAATATCAGTTTGAGTCTGGGTCACGGCACACAACAATTCATTATAGATTCTTCATTCAGTGGATCTTACCTGACCCTCCAGCAGCATGGCAGTGTCAGCAAAAACCTCATGCAGCTCTTTGATACTGGACTCCAGACAGATAATATCCTGATGACGGGATTCAATCTCCTTCAGAGCCTGACTGGAAACCTGAGCATTGGAGTTGATCTGTGAGAAAAAAAGTGCACTCTTTATATATGCTTAGAGTTATCCTCCTGATAGCTTCACTGTCTGTTGGGAAGGCTGTGGGCTCTGGTGACAGCGCCCTCTGGTGGATCAGTAAATAGCTGCTCATGAGGCTGCAGGAGCCCAGCTGTCTGGGGTCATCAGGAGCTCAGACAAAGACAAAGACAGAGCAGAGACCCACTGAAGCACAGGTTATGAGTTTGTCTGGATAAACTGTGAGTATTGTGATATGTTTGAACCTACTGTACACATTTGGTGCCCTTTGGTATTCTTTCGAGTTGAAGTTACTAGTCAGTCAGTTACTTTTTTTTGTACTATTTTACAATTATTTGTTTCTGAGTTCCAAACCCATGTTATCTAATTGCCAAATGTTGCTAATTCTTTGACTGTTACATAACCATGGTTCTGTTCTCTTGTGTTATTTTTCATCATGATAACTAGCTTCATAAGATTACCAATTTTAAGACTTTTTCCTTCTCAAAAGGCTTTCAATTTTGTATTTCAAAGAACTATACTTGTATACAAATAAAAGTGTTTGGCTCAACCATTCGAAAGAGACAAGGCAAAAATGGCCTGCGTGGCAGAGTTCAAGACCAGAAACTACTGCTGAGCTAAAAAAAAAACAAACATGAGGGCTCATCTAATTTTTGACAGAAAACATCTTGATGATCTTCAAGTCTTTGGAGGAAACTCTCTGTGGACTGATGAGACAAAAGTTCAACTTTTGTGAAGGTGTGTGTCTTTCCACATATGGAGTAGAACTAACACTACATTGCAGAGAAAGAATCCTACCAACAGTAAAATATGGTGGCAGAAGTGTGATGGCCTGGGACTGTTTTACTGCTTCAGGAGCTTGAAGACTTGCTGTGGTAAATGGAACCATGACTTGTGTCTATTAAAACAACCTGAAGGAGAATGACAGGCCATCTCTCCATGACCTCGAGCTGAAGCCAACTGGAGTTCTTCAGCAGGGCAGTGATACCACACACATAAGCAACTCTACCTCTGAATGGCTGAAGAAGAATAAAAAGATCACTTTGGAGTGGCCTAGTCAGAGTACTAACCTGAATCTGATTGACTTGTTGTGACATGACCTTAAAAAGACCCTTAATGCTCCAAAACCCTCCAGTGTGGCTGAATTACAAAAATGTTCAAAGAAGAGTGGGCCGGAACTCCTTGCCAGCACAGACTCATTACATGTTATTCCAAATTATTCATTGCAGTTGTTGCTGCTCAGGGTGGACCAACCAGTTATTAGGTTAAGGGGACAAACACTTTTTTCCACACAGGGCCATGTATGTTTAGATTTTGTTATCCCTTAGTAATAAAAACCTTAATATGAAAACGGCAGTTTATGTTTCCTTGTGTTGTCTTTGTCTTATTTATAAATTTGTTCTGAAACATTTAGGTGACAACACCCAAAAAAATAAGAGATCAGGAAGGGGGTAAACACTTTTCACAGCACTGTATACACAGGAATAGCAGATTGCCAAATGGGAGTATTAATTCAAGGGCACAGTTGAAAAACCTTTTAAACCTTCTATACCAACCACCTCTTTTCAAACTGACCTTTCTTTATTGGCTGTCTAGAAATTTTGCAAGACCCCAGATTAAGAAAGTGTCACTTACATCAGAAATGAAGATGGTAAGATTGTCCTCTAACAGCATGTCTTCTAACTCTTCATTTGTTGTCACTTTATTCACTAAAACAAAAAAGAATACAAAGCTTTCAGATGATCATCAGGGTAAGGATAGTGACATCACTTTGAGCAGAAGTGTGTCAGAGCGATTTCCAAATCCTGAAATGAGGCAGTGACAGATGTCATCAATGACAGATCATGTTCCGTACTGATGAAGCACTGTGAATGTGCTAACATGAAAAAAACAAAAACAAAACTTGGCCTGAAATTGCATGTACTATAAGTTATTCAACACAAAGTTTTGGAATTATACCCCAGTCTTGATCTGTTCCTTTAAAAAAAATGGCACTGATGTACACTGTAGTTAATCCAAGTGTTTCATTTACAGGGAAAACATCTAAGGTACGCCTGTCACGATGACAAATTTTGCTGGACGATAAATTGTCCCAGAAATTATTGTGATAAACTATAATATTGCCATTTGATACCATTTTCGACTAGTGCAGTAACAAGTGTATCATATTGCAGTCATTTGTCTTGAATATTTTGATTCCTCCAGTAAATCACCATATTAAACATTCAATTCAACCCTTTGATCAATAAAATGACACCAGTATAATGGTTCAAACAGACCTTTCAGTCAGATTTCTAAAATTTGCAGCCCAAAAGGGAAAAATCAAAATCAAAGCCAAACAAACCTTTTATTCCAAACCACACTTTATATAGTTACATAATTTTAGTTCCAGTAAAATATCTCATCTGGCTGAATACATCATATGACTGTCTTAAGAGATTTCTAAAATTACAACCATAAAGACCAAATAAAATTTGAAAGCAACATGAACTAAAGTTGGGGATGACTTAATCTAACTTTTATTTCCATTTATCAGTTACCTGGATATTGTTATACATTGTTGGTGCTGAAAGGACTCTGTTAGTGACGTCTGTCTCTTAGACTGGGCTCTCACTGAAGTTTTGTGTTGTAATGTTAGTTTTACAGCGTGCTCTTATTTTGAAGGACACACAGGTCCATAACAGGAAGTTAGCTGAGCAACAACAGAATGAGACGTATTAATGCTCCGTGAGCCGTTTCCGGCAATCCTTAACTACAACACGACAACTTCTTCATGTATTCACAACTCACCAATCTCTAATTGTCTCTGAATTTTAGCTTTGCATTTTTCTTTGAAGCAGATTTGAGCCTTGTGGTATCCCCTCATGACGTCAGCAAAGCAGCGAGTCAGATGAGCGAGCTGGTGAAAGGAAGCCAACAGTGTTACATCAGTTACATCAGATGGTTGTACGAACCTCTGAAGAGGAAGTTTGATTCATTTGTTGATGTGTAAACACTGAGACCTCTGAAACAAACAGAGTATGTGCCGAGCTTAAGGCCAGCTGTCTGGATTTAACTAGCTTTTACAGGAGATAGAAAGGTGTTCAGACCTGGTTCCTGTGAATTCGGTGAATCACTGAGGCACTGGTGCTGTTCTCGTCTGCTGGCAGATCCTTCTGCATTGCTGGAGAAGACGAGACAGAACCAAAATGAATAAGCACATGGCCAATGTCATAACTAAAGCAGACTATTCACCACAGGCAGGCTGAAGAAACAATGGACAAATTACAGCTAGTCTGATTAAAGCAGTTCTATGTTTCATTTGTGTCTGTTTAAAGCTGGATTAAATAAACACCCCTCTGACTGGAGTACAGTAGCCTTACTCTTTTTCAAACAATTTGCAAGTTGAATGCCTGCTGCTGAGCTGTGTTAACCTCATAACAAGAGGAAGTGTGAAATGGGCATAGTTCATTATCATTGTTTTAAACAATGGTAACAGACAGTATCACGTGGGTCATAACTTCTCACAATGAACTCTGTTGTGTGCACAAGTTGATTGATATCAGTTTTGAAGTTTGAGGAAAATCAGCATAAGCAGATCCAGAAAGCACTGTGCAATAAATATGGAAATACACTGTAGGATGACTACTCACATTTTAACATGGCTCTGACCAAGTTTGCATTCTTCTTGGTCTCACTGTTCAGCAGCTCTAGTTCCCTTTTGCTCTCTTAGAGAAATGAAAAGGGCAAAATCTTAGCGCATGACAACAGTTACATTTTCATTTCAAATGTACTGTTAAGATGTGCATTCCCTGACCGTTGCACCCCCATATTTACAGTGCTCCCACATCCTGCAAAAATAGATGGTAAGTTCTTTTTTATCACCAGCCAAGCTGACTAGCAGAATTCGTTTTCATACCTACTGAAAAATAAAATTCACCTGAATTTAACTCGTCAAGTGTTAATTTTGGCACTATATATATATATATATATACACACACACACACACACACATACATACATACATAAGCAGTGCTCACACCCTAATAATGAAGTGGAAAATGAGGGATTCTGTTGAAACCAAATCACGGTCATGTAGATGAACAAAAAATTCAGCCACAAATGCCAGTGAAATTGTTAGGGATGAGAAAGGCAAAGAAAAACCAATAAATAACTTCAGCTGAAATATAGAACTCTCTGAAAAAAAAAATTCAAGATGTGCATAGGAGGCACTTGAGAAATAAAGGGCTGCAGTTGAGTTTATAGAAGAAACCCATTTCTGCACAAAGTATCTGGCTTATTGACCCTCGCCCAAACAGCACAGAGACAATAGGGATGGTGAAAAAAAATTGATAATTGTGTATTTACAATTTTCTAATTGTAATACAAAGGCGAGTCCTTCTGTTACTGACTGTCATACAGGGCTTTACCACAAAATGGCGCTGTTAACTGTCTGTAATAACAAGACACAGTGTGACAGTCAGCAAGCAAGTGTGTCGGCGCTGACCAGATGCTAACTCAGGTGAGCGAGGGGCGGGTGCGGCGCCTGAAAAATGGAAAGAAAAAACACATCCGGCAAGCAACTAATCCATCCAGCTTCACCTGGGTTTGAAGCAAGCGTATGGGTACATTTTGGTTTTCATGGCAGGTCTTCACTAAATATCGACACAGCGCATGTTGTCTGCAAGCTTTGCCAAACAAAGCTAAAGTACCGCGGCAAAACTAGCAACATGAGGGCCCACATGTCACGCTTTCATCCAGGGGAGATGGCCAGGGCTGAGAACGAGCGCCCGAAGCCTATCATCCCACCAAACCAGTGCACTCTCCACGAGGTGGCTAAGCTGGCACCCGGCTCAGAGGGGATTACAAAGTGCATATCCTACTTCATCAGAGGATATGAGACCTTATAGCATGGTGGAAAACACGGTCTTTCGCTATTTCGTCCACAATCTGGAGCCAAGATATGTTATTCCATCCCAGAGCTTTTTCACACTGAAAGCGATCCCAAATCTTCACAAGGAGACAAAGTTTTCCGTGCCAGAGTCCATCAAGTCTGCTCACAGGGTGGCAATAACTTGTGATGCCTGGACATCCAGAGCTACAATCTCATACGTGACCATCACGGCTCACCATGTCAGCAGTGAATGGAAGCTCATTTCCTAAGTGCTTCAGAGCACAGCTGTGGATGACAGCCACACAGGGGCAAATACACTACTCACAAAAAGTTAGGGATATTCGACTTTTGGGTGAAATTTTAGGACGAGCCTATAATGCATTCAAACCTTTACAGGTGAACTTAATGTGACCTTCTCTAAGCTTTTGAATGCACATGTCCAACTGTGAAATGTTTCAGTACTTTTTGCACAAGTTGTTGGTCTCTAACGAGGAGCTTAATGGCAAAATTCACAACAGGTGTTTGATCCTTGAATCGACCAATAAATGTCCTGGTTCTATTAGAGCTGGTGTTTAAACAGTCGTCCTCATCATGCTGTTCACATTTTGACATCATGAGACCACGATGACACCTAACAATGGAACAACAGTACTTTGCCCTTGCAATGCTTCAAACAGGACGCTCTCAGACGGAAGTGGCCACTGAGCTAAGAGTGTCACAGAGTGTCATCAGCAGGTTGCAACAGAGATACTGAGAGACTGGAAGAGTAACAGAAAGGCACAGAAGTGGACGTCCTTTGGCCACATCCCCTGCTGATGACCGCTACATTGTGAACAATGCCCTGAGAAACCGGATGATGAATGCCACCCAACTCCAGGCACGTTTAAGGGAGGTGAGAGGCACCCAAGTGTCACGTCAGACCATTCGAAACCGTTTACATCAGCGTGGTCTGCGTGCTAGACGACCTGCAAGGGTACCTGACCACACCACCAGGCACAGGCATCATCGTCTTGCATGGGCCAGGGAGCATTTACGCTGGACGAGGCACCAGTGGGCCTCAGTGCTGTTCTCTGATGAAAGTCGATTCACACTGAGCAGAAATGATGGCCGCCAACGATGTTGGAGACGTCAAGGAGAGCGCTATGCGTCAGCCACTGTTGTCACCAGACGAGCTTTTGGTGGTGGCGATGTTACAGTGTGGGGAGGTGTGTCCAGTCAGTACAGAACTGCCCTACACTTTGTGACTGGTACAGTGACAATCCCATACTACCTGAATAACATCATTAATCCAGTGATTGTGCCCCTACATGAACAACACAGGCCTCATTTCATCTTCATGGATGACAATGCTCCAGCTCATCGAGGTCGCATCATCAGGGAACGGCTGTTGGAGACTGGTGTACCTCAAATGGAATGGCCTGCACTTTCTCCAGACCTGAATCCCATTGAAAACCTGTGGGATCAGCTGAGTCGCCGTGTAGAGGCTCGAAACTCTGCACCCCAGAACCTCAATGACCTGAGGGCTGCCCTTCAAGAAGAGTAGGATGCCATGCCTCAGCACACAATAAGTCAACTTGTGAACAGCATGAGACGTCGTTGTCAAGCTGTAGTTGATGCTCAAGGGCACATGACGAGTTATTGAAATGTTGAAATTTTTTGTTGTGGTGTAACCACCATTGTGGTTAACTTTTGTTTCAATAAATTGTTTGAGATGAGGAAATCACCAGTGCATCCTTCTACTTAAATGTCCTACTTTCATGCTATGATATCATTGTAGCGTGAACTTTTTAAATTTTCCATAAATTTCACCTGAAAGTCAAATATCCCTAACTTTTTGTGAGTAGTGTATGTGCGAGTTTCTTAAAACAGTCGCAGACGAGTGGGGAATAGAGAGGCACGACTTGGTTCTGGTCACCGACAATGCCTCAAAGCTTGGCAACTTTGTTTATGTCCGGTGTTACGCTCATACCCTCAACCTCGCCTGCCAACAAGCCCTGAAGCTGCCCACCGTAGCCCGACTCTTGGGTAGAGTCAGGCGGATCACTGCCTTCTTCCATCAGAGCCGCATCCAGTCATGTGTTGGAACAAAAGCAGGCGTTACTCGCCAAGTCAAAAGCTTGAAATTGATAATAATAATAATAACAATTAATAATAATAATAATAATAATAATAATAATAATAATAATAATAATAATAATCATAATAATAATAATAATAAAAAAAATAACAACATTAAAATGCTTGCCTTCATAATCAAAGTAGATCTGTTTGGTAGCATAAAAATGAAGCTTTTATTAACTTCTTATTTATCAATATGCTAATTAAAAATGTAAATCCATGTAGGTTACTGGAAATGAGCTATTTTTATTTTCATTTACCAGGAACGCCTAAACACAAATTGAAAACAGATGCTCCAACAAGGTGGAACAGTGGCTTTGACATGGTTGAGAGGTTCCTTGAGCAACAGCCAGCTGTCTGCGCTGCGCTCCTCTCTCCTCAAGTAAGTATATAGGATTTTAAGATTTTATTATATTTAGTATTAATGACATTAGTGATTGATAAACTTAATTGTTTGTCTGAGGACTCGTTGGTGATGCTCAAGCAAATGACAAGTGATCTACATTGAGTGAACAACATGAATGGACCTTAAAGCATACAGTGTTGTTCCTTCATGTTAACAATTCCAATTCCTGTTTCCAATTCCCTTCATCCTTACAGGTGAGGTAAGGTGCACATGACATCTGCACATTGACTGAGGCAGATGTGTCCGGTGCTGAACACTGGTGAAGGCCCTCAAGCCCATGAAGTTGGCAACCACCACAATGTCTGAGGAGAGCATGCCTACTCTCTCTGTCACTGCTCTGTTACATGAACAGCTCCTGACCAACTTCACCACTGCAGCAGAAGATGACCAGATGACCCGTGAAGTCAAGCATGTAATTCGGGAAGACTTGATGAAAAGATATATGTCTGCAAAAGAGAGGCACATACTCCATGCATCATCTGCCCTCGACCCTCGCTTCAAGGCTCTTCCATTTCTTTCAGAGGATGAAAAAGTGGAGACATACAGCAGACTGCAGAGGCTGCATCCCTGAGGTGGCATTTCCTTTGATATAAACAATTCTACTGCTTTAGAGAATGATCAATTGTGGGATTGATGGAAAAAGTAAATATTTCATACCTCAGTCTCATTGAGCAAGTTTGATTTGAATGCAAAGTATAGACTTGGAATGGGAAATTAAAAGTAGGTTATGAAATTATGATGATGCTTTTGTATTTGTTCAATTCTTTTGAAATGTGAAAGCCTTAACCTGTCTTTCTTTTTTTTTGTTTTTACTGATTCCCTGTGGCAGGTGGTGAGGCAAGAGGCTCAAGTGCCTGAGGGGGAAGATGGTGACATGGCTGAGATGCATGATGAAAATGAGGAGGATGACGAGCACACGGTTGAGGAGTTTCAAGTCCAAGGCCTGAAGCTGGAGGAGGCCTGCCCCTCCGCCCCCTCTACCTCAAGACCACGTTCACTGACTGCACTACTGGGCCATACTTTTCGTGTTGTCACCACAGAGGAGCCCAAATCGGTGCAAATTAGGGTTGAGGAAGGGGTTTGCGGGTATCTGGAGGCCCCTTCACTTCCTCTCAGTCATAATCCCCTTGAGTGGTGGAGCTCAAATGAGCTTGTGTACCCTCGCCTAGCCAAGCCAAGATATTTGTGTATCCCTGGAACAAGTGTTACTGCTGAAAGAGTGTTCTCCACTGTGACACACTGTGTCAGCACAACAGAATATGCTCACTCCCCAACATGTGGACCAGTTGGTCTTTCTTCACAACAATCTGGTTGTTCCAGAATGAAAAATATTTATCAGTATTTTTCGATCACTAAAATTACACGGTGTGGTCTAGTTGTAAAACTGTGTATATCTATGTTATATGTTATATTATTTGTTATATGAATAAACAGAATTTGGACATTTATTCACAAGTGTGAATATATTTTAACAGTTTAACAAAAGACTACATTTAAAACAAAGTAATACAAAAACGAATTTGGATATTACAATTACACTACAATACTGAAGGTGCTGAGACGTGTTACTCAAAAGAGAAGTCAAATTAAAATTAAAGCCGCAAGCGGCGATACACGGGCCCTCGCTCACGTGCGGTCCTCCGAGCATGCGCTCGGAGAACCGCACGAGAGCGACTCCCCGCTCCTCGCGGCTTGCGGCTTTAATTTTAAAAAGCGTCGACCTGTGCGCATGTCTGAACATGCTGCAATCGTTCTCAGTCAGCCACATGGGAGCGAGGGCCGTTCTTTGCTGCATGTGGCTCTACTTTTAAATACATTTACTTCTGTGTCGAATTTTAACATTTTCTTGCTTTTTATGGGGAGGTTTTTGTGTAAAGAAAAATGGCTCCTTAAAGGTTGCAGACCCCTGCTCATGTGTTTCAGGGTTCAGCTGAAATAGAATAATGACAACATGCAGAGAGCTGCATGGCCACAGCACATTCCTCTGTCTGCTCTCATGTTTCTTCAAGAAGCCTCCCTNGCTTGCGGCTTTAATTTTAAAAAGCGTCGACCTGTGCGCATGTCTGAACATGCTGCAATCGTTCTCAGTCAGCCACATGGGAGCGAGGGCCGTTCTTTGC
This sequence comes from Thalassoma bifasciatum, assembly GCA_008086565.1. NCBI lineage: Eukaryota > Metazoa > Chordata > Actinopteri > Labriformes > Labridae > Thalassoma > Thalassoma bifasciatum. The sequence goes on from RPOG01001716.1 coordinate 74,763, forward strand.
TGCATGTGGCTCTACTTTTAAATACATTTAGAAGACACAGCTTAAAATTGTAAAAGAACGAAAAATACCCCTCCAAAAACACATTTCTTTTTACCGAGGAATTTCCAACGTCTGGGGACGAGTACACAAAGTCCCAAGTCGACTTTATCTTATTACTGTTGTACGTCTCTCGACGTACCGGTGTCGTGTAAGGAGACAGACGAGAGTACAATCTTCAAGAAGCCTCCCTGTGCACTGAAAATAGGTCACACAGCAAAAATGGTCATTTGGCTCCATCTGGTGGCCAAACTCACACAGACTACCCAAAGATTCAGTTNTAAAGAAAAATGGCTCCTTAAAGGTTGCAGACCCCTGCTCATGTGTTTCAGGGTTCAGCTGAAATAGAATAATGACAACATGCAGAGAGCTGCATGGCCACAGCACATTCCTCTGTCTGCTCTCATGTTTCTTCAAGAAGCCTCCCTGTGCACTGAAAATAGGTCACACAGCAAAAATGGTCATTTGGCTCCATCTGGTGGCCAAACTCACACAGACTACCTAAAGATTCAGTTGGGCCACTAGATGGAGCTAAACCCATTTTTGTTGGAGCAAAATGTTCATTTTCACAGGTTGCAGAGTTTGATTGGCCTGAAAATTGGAAAAAGAAATGATTAAAAATCCATAAGACAAAGAGTTTAATCCTCTCAGTATGAGGGTGTGTCCAGGGATGGATTTTGACAGTTTGAATGAAATCTGAAGAAGATTTGGCTAAAAATCAGGGGCTTATTGAGAGTCTGTGGTTCATGAAACCACTTCAGACTTTGACACTTTACAAGAGAAATATCATTCAAAACAGAAACTTGACCTAATTAACTGAGCTTGTTGAAGATGTTTTAGAAATTTCAAATAGAATATCAACATCAAATGGCTGCATGCTCACAGCACAGCCTCCTGCTGCTCTAAAAATGAGTGTCACAATGTCAGAACTGAAAGAAATCACACAGCAAAAATGGTCATTTGGCTCAACCTGGTGGCCCAAGAAGAAAGAACATCTAAAAGTTAAGTCTGGCCACTAGATGGAGCCAAATGACCATTAATGCTGGAGCTAAATGATTATTTTTGCAGGGTACAGAGTTTTGTCAGCCTAAAACTTGGAAAAAATGAATTATTAAAAATCTTTAAGACATACAGTTTTATCCTCTCAGTTTGAGGATGTATCCAGGGATGGATCATGACAGTTTAAATGAAATTTGAAGAAGATTAGGCTAAAAATCAGGGAGTTATCAGGAGTCCTTGATTCATGAAGTCACTTCAGACTTTGACTCTAAACTTGAGACACATCATTCAAAATAGGAACTTGACCATATATATGGTGCTTGTTGAAGATGTTTTTGATGTTTCTGTGCAATTGTTTTAAAAAAAAGATCAAAGGGGGAGGAGCTAAGGGTCACCGCATAAAACACTTGATTTGCTGTTGCCAATAGGGGGCGCCTTACTTTGCGTGAATAAAACCCATATGGCTGGACTCAGGCTGTGACAGTGAACATTTTTGTGTGATTTGATTAGGATCTGACTTTGTACAAGAAAGTTATTAAGGTTTTTGTGTTTGTGAGAAAATGGTCAATTTTGGGTCGACTTTGACACAACACTGAAGACACATCATTNTTTTTGTTGGAGCAAAATGATCATTTTCACAGGTTGCAGAGTTTGATTGGCCAGAAAATTAGAAAAAAGAAATGATTAAAAATCCATAAGACAAAGAGTTTAATCCTCTCAGTATGAGGGTGTGTCCAGGGATGGATTTTGACAGTTTGAATGAAATCTGAAGAAGATTTGGCTAAAAATCAGGGGCTTCATGAGAGTCTGTGGTTCATGAAACCACTTCAGACTTTGACACTTTACAAGAGAAATATCATTCAAAACAGAAGCTTGACCTAATTAACTGAGCTTGTTGAAGATGTTTTAGAAATTTCAAATAGAATATCAACATCAAATGGCTGCATGCTCACAGCACAGCCTCCTGCTGCTCTAAAAATGAGAGTCACAATGTCAGAACTGAAAGAAATCACACGGTAAAAATGGTCATTTGACTCGATGTAGTGGCCAAACTCACACAGACCACCTAAAAGTAAAGTCTGGCCACTAGATGGAGCCAAATGACCATTAATGCTGGAGTGAAATGATTATTTTTGCAGGGTGCAGAGTTTTGTCAGCTGAAAACTTGGAAAAAATGCATTATTAAAGATCTTTAAGACGTACAGTTTTATCCTCTAAGTTTGAGGGTGTATCCAGGGATGGATCATGACAGTTTAAAATGAAATTTGAAGGAGATTAGGCTCAAAATCAGGGAGTTATCAGGAGTCCTTGTTTCATGAAGTCACTTCAGACTTTGACACTAAACTGGAGACTCATCATTCAAAATAGGAACTTGACCTTACATATGGTGCTTGTTGAAGATGTTTTTGATGTTTCTGTGCAATTGTTTTCAAAAAAAGATCAAAGGGGGAGGAGCTATGGGTCACAGCATAAAACACTTGATTTCCTGTTGCCAATAGGGGGCGCCTTACTTTGCGTGAATAAAAGCCATATGGCTGCGCTCAGGCTGGGACAGTCAACATGTGTGTGAGTTTTGGTCAGGATCTGACTTTGTACGAGAAAGTTATTAAGGGTTTTGTGTTTGTGAGAAAATGGTCAATTTTCGGTCGACTTTGACACAACACTAAAGACACATCATTCAAAATAGGAACTTGACCTTACATATGGTGCTTGTTGAAGATGTTTTTGATGTTTCTGTGCAATTGTTTTAAAAAAAAGATTAAAGGGGGAGGAGCTATGGGAGTGTCTCATTTTGTGAACTAAAGGACAACGGTTATCCCCCGCGGAATGAAGTGCACTTATTTTCGGTATACCGACGTGAGTCCGACCCTGTCACTTGTACACACTCTCAAAACCAGTCCTAGACTGAAACATGCTCTTTCAATAATTCCAAAAACACCAAGACTTTTATGGTCAACTTTTGGCGCCCCTAGTGGCCACATCCATCAATATTATAACAATCTTTGAACAACTTTTGATCATCAGTGGGTCTAGTATGCACCTGTCCAATTTGGAGATAATCGGAAAAAAACTGTAGGACAAGTTCGAAAAAGTTCGCACCGTGCTAGCGCAAAAATTCCAACTTTGACGTAAAATTTCGGAACTTTAAATTATTGTTTTGCCTTAACATTTTACATTTTTATGAAGGTCTTGGAGTGAGAAACGTGCCCAAAAAATTTCATACAAATCGGAGAATGTAAATTTTTCTTTTTTTTTGGCGCCCTCTGGTGGCCACGCCCCAGAAGTTATTAAAACTCTTTTAATAACTTTTAATCGTCACTGTGTGTAGTATACACATGAGAAATTTTAAGCTGATCCGACAAAAACCCTAGGACAAGTTCGTTCAAATACGTACCCTAAAAATCGTCAAATTCAGATTTTGGGGACAAATTTCCGAACTTGCTGTGCNCTTTTAACAAGACAGTTATTATTAAGAAATTGTGTTTCTAAAGTAATGGTCAAGTATGTGTAGTTCTGATGTTTTCCAGTAGGGGGCGCTGTACATTGATACTTACACGTACTCAGGCTGTGACAGCGAACATAGGTGTGCACTTTGGTCCGGATCTGACTTTGCGAACCAGAGATATAGAGGTTAGATTTTTACGAAAAAATTGTCAATTTTGATCGCCATTTGTGGCCACGCCCTTCCAGTTAGGAAAAATTCAAAAATACCTTTGGTTTATATAAGTATCTTGTACACATACATGTAGTTTGGAGATGATTGGAGCAAAAACATAGGAGTTATAAGCAGAATTAGCTACTATGTTAGAACAGGAAGTAGAACTTTGTCGTACAATTCCGAAGTAGTGAAACTTTTTTTGGTATGAAGTTTTATATTTCCTGATAGGTCTTTGCATGAAGAATGTGCATGAGAATTTTCACGCCAATCGGAGTTTATTTAAAATTTAGCGAAGCACTTTTTTTTGCGCTAGCTACGACTGAATCTTGGGGTTCGGCAAGAACTTTCACGGGAAATTGGCGATATACCAGCGATGCGTCTAAGGGTGAAGCTTATAGAAAAAAATTGAACCAAAAATTAGATGTAAAAGTAAAGGAGTACCGAGGTCACGAAGTGAGCTAGTTTTCCAAAAATGACGACTTTGAACTTAAATATCGGCAGTAACCCATAAAATGGTAACAGAACATTTTATATATTCCGAAAGGCCTCGGAAAGATCTACCTGGAAAAAAACTGTCATGCGATTCCGACCAAAAAAAAACTGCGTTTTACTCAGCGCCCCCTTGTGGCCAAACCGGAAGACTAATGAAAACTCTTTGTACAACTTTTAATCCTCGATATATGTCGCATACACACGAGAACACAGGAATCGATCGGATAAAATCCCTAGGACAAGTTCGTTCAAATAGCTAGCCTATTTTTGCTGAAAATGGCACTTTAGGCCTCATTTCCGAAGTTCCTGTTCAGAATTCACCATGTTGTTAAGAGACTTTTTTGTAGGTCTGGCTACTATGTATTCAACCTACTAAAATTTACAGCTAAAGAAAATTTTTCCCCGAGGGGCTAGCTTGGCTAATCCGTACCTAGCGTAGCTAGCATGCAAAAAATTTCTAAGCGTGACGCCTGAGTAGCGGTTACACATTCACAGGGGTGTGCCATAGTGCCATCGCGTTTATCTTAAATGCAATACCTGAAAAATGAGCGAATGACGTCCCAAAGAAACAATAATCCTAAGGATTTCAAGAGGGTCCTCGCTGACCCAGTCTGCTCGGTCCCTAATAATCCTTTGCGTTTCAAGAGGGCCTTCGCCCGCCTGTCGGTCGCTCGGGCCCTAATAATTCAGCAACTAACTGATGTTAAATTGATGATCAATAATCGCCAATAATCAAAAATCGGTTGGTAATCGAATCGAGACTTCAAAAATCGAAGAAATTAGGCCAAAGTTGAACTTTTTGTCCACAGCCATAAACGTTACATTTGGAGAGGAGTCAACAAGGCCTATGATGAAAGGTCCACCATTCCTACTGTGAAACACGGAGGTGGATCACTGATGTTTTGGGGATGTGTGAGCTACAAAGGCTCAGGAAACTTGGTCCAAACTGATGAATGAAGGATGAATGCAGTATGTTATCAGAAAATACTGGAGGAAAATTTACACTCATCAGCCCAGAAGCTGCACATGAGACGTACTTGGACGTTCACACATGACAATGATCCAAAACACAAGGCCAAGTGGACCTGCCATTGGCTACAGCAGAATAAAGTGAAGGTTCTGGAGTGGCCATCTCAGTCTCCTGACCTCAATATCATTGAGCCACTCTGGGGAGATCTCAAACCTGCAGTTCATGTAAGACAGCCGAAGAATTTAAAGGATCTGGAGGTTTTTTGCCAAGAAGAATGGTCAGTTTTACCATCTGAGAAAATAAAGACCCTCATCCACAACAACCACAAAAGATTTCAAGCTGTTGTTGGTCATTTTGGTACTTTCTGTTGTCATAATGATTTAAAAAGAGTAAACTCTTTTTTTTCAGTAAATGTCTTCGAGTTATCATTCATATTACCTGAGAAAAGGCAAAAAAAAAAAAAAAAAACAGAAATTCAGCTGGGGGATGTAAAATTTTGAGCAAAACTGTATGTGTGTGTGTTTGTGTGTTTTCTTGGCAAAATCCTGAAAGAGAATACACAATATGTGCAGCTTGACAAGTTGTGCTTATGTTTGCCGCCATGTTTGTGAGCTGTACAGGTGAAAAACACCTGGTATGTTATACTTCCCAATCTGCTTTTCTCTTTGACTAATACTAGTTTTCATCTGAAGTCAGTCTGACCTAAATCCAGACTTATCAAACATGTTAGATGTTCACACTCTGGCAGGCTCTGTCAGGAGCTGTAAACTTGTCTTATCAGCCAAACAGTTAAGGACTGTTTGGACAAATAATCATCTATGACAAGCCTTAATTCATTCCATGCCCCAAGACTGGAAGTGTCTGGTGTGTGGCCAGCTTCCAAAGAAAACGTTACATTTAAGAGACCAGATCCTGAGGGTTAAGGCTGTGGGTGTAAGATTATTAATCATCAGAGTGTGTAGATTAGGGCTGAACGATATGGGCAAAATTTCATATTCATGCCAGATATCTCAACATCGATATGATATGATTCGTTGTGAATCCTGTGTGTCTATTCCCACGGGATTACGCATGGACCTCTGGTAAGTTTATAATCACCACCTGATGTTTAGTGTGGCACATTCGCACGGGATAAGTGAAGCCTGTTTGCTGATGTTTATGAACGAAGACGCAGTACAGACCTGTCTGCTTTAGCAGCAGCAGCTCACTCAGCAGCTCACAGACAGACAGACATTCAGACAACAGAAGAAGACATCCACACCAGGCTCCAGTCTGACAATGTGCACTGAAAACTACTGGATATGCAGAATAAATTTAGTTATCTTCAAACTTAAAAGCTGCTGCGCAAAGATCAGTTCTTATTGAGTCCTTACCTCGACATTCAACCATCAGCTGACGCGTCTACGCGAGTGAGTGAGTTCAAGTGAGAAAACCGTCGGACAAAAGCTCTGACTCTCCATACGTGTAAGAATCTACATTTAGGAGCAATTAAATAGAGAAACCAATTCTGTTTTCAACAATATAACTTAAATCTTACCACCAACATGTTTCTGCGCGCTGGCACAGCGTCTCAGTGTGAGAGAGAGAGAGAGAGAGAGAGAGAGAGAGAGACGCCAAATCACATATTAGGCTCCGTGTGGGTTATGGAGTGGTCCAAATATTCTTGTGTAGCTTTTTTTAATTGTTGTTATCATGTTAGCCTAATATCCAGTGAACGAGATTAAACCAGTGACATGCGTTTTTCTCATTGTTACCGTCCATAAATTAGACTATTTATAGCTAATTTACTGATACGTAGGGATAAGTAATGAGTCTCCTTCCAGTGAAGTGATGAGCAGTCATGACAAAGACAGATTTTCTGCTCCTGCTTCTCTGGGCCAAAATCCTGAAACATGCAGTCCTGATGTACCATAGAGGTGGATCATGAACAGGACAACTAATACCTAATTAAATATGCACGTTCGTGGACAGGGGGTCTACTGCAGGTGCTGTATTTGATTAATGAATGATTATGTGACAATTAGGGTGATAGACTGGTTTCTAACACGTCTAACTGATGGGAACCCTTCAGATTTTTCCGTCATAGCTCGAAAAAAATTCCGTCAAAGTCAGAGAATAACTGTTGACACAACCCCTGGGTTTAGATCATCTTTTTTTAATCCAGAATACCTTGAGACTGCCTTTTTTCCAACTAGATTAGTCTAATGTGCAGATCCTGCAACAGCCTTATCTTCCACGCTCATGTCTGTTTGTTTCTCCGCGCTGTGGATGTAGCACATGTGTGAGTGTGTGTCTCCGCCCCCCTCCTCCCCCTCTGATGATCGTCATTGGCTGGCATCAGCTGTCAATCAACAGGAAGCATTAAAAGAGGTTTGTGGTTGGCTGGCCTTAGCTGTACATGTAAGGGCAAGCTTACATGCAGGGCCAACAGGGAAAATCACGTTGATATCATTGATTTTATGAAATTGATATCCCTCATGGTCATATCCCGATATCGATACGATAATGATTTATCGTTCAGCCCTAGTGTAGATGCATACTTACTCTGGACTGGTGAATCAATTCAGAGGTCCCTGTTTCAACTTCCACTTATGTGAACTTAAACTAAATTGGCCTGTAGCACATCTGCCTTTTACAAACAGGTAGTGACGTGTTTGTCAAAGGCTGATTTTGTTGTCATGGTTGTTGATCTGTTTGTCACCTGAGGGTTGAACACCCTGAAAAAGAGCTTGATGTCTGCATGGCTCAGCATAGTCATGAAGGTCTCAGGTTTGTGCTCCTCTATCGTTTGAAACAGTGTGTTGTTCATGTGTAGACACTGGAAGTACATGCAGACTCAGCTGTGATGCTGCAGCTTTGTGTGATACTCACTCTTGTCCTGGTTTGAGCTGGAGAGGATGGCGCCATGTCTCCTCTCTACCTCCTCTGCTTGACTGGACATTGTTTCAATGAGGTTTCTAACTTCTCCCACCTGTGTGAGCAAACACAAGTGATAGTAAACAGTACGTTACTACTGGATATGACCAGACAAAGGACAAACAGACTTTGAGAAGTTTACCTGTCTGAAAAACTCCTGGATGTTGACTGTGCTGGCTGCAGCAGCTGTCATACTGTCCTGTCGCTGCTGTTACAAACAAAGAGGAAATACATGACTGCCTGAAATACCCACCTGTGGCTCAAAACAACCTTTACTTTTACTATTACGAACACCTGCGACGTTAACACTCGTTTATTTGACAGATAAACATGCTATCGGCTCAACTACGCGGATGGTATCAGCAACACAAGCTAAATGCAGTGAACGTTTCCGCTACATGAAGTATTTAAAGCGCCAAAAACGGCTCCTGCTCATACTCACGGCCGCCATGCTCCCTGCTTTCTCATATTCCGACAGAGTGAAGCAGCTTGGTTTGGTCTGTTACTTTCGTTCTTGACAGAAAAGCTCGATCTCCCCTACCTGCCGTCAGGTGTCCTCCCCCACCTTCCCTCAGCACCTGTGTGTAATAAAGGGCACGTGCACGCAGGCGCGTTCTCGTCACAGAGAGCAAACAAAGCAGCTAACTGCCACCTGTCTGTTCAACATGAGGGCAGACGAAACAGACGGAAGCTGCATTTTCTGATGGAAAACTGAGCGTTTGAACTGTTTCAGAGACAACGGAAACATTGTTTCGGTATTGAACGCGGGTGCAATTGATCACACCGTAATGGAATGAAGCACCTCGCGGTTCAACATTTGACCACTAACTATTTTTCCCTATGCTTGACTAGTTATTACCTCCAGGGTGTCATGAATATATTAAAAATATGATCTGAGCTTGGTAATACAGTGTAATATTTCATGCATGCTGTCTTGTAAGCTTGCTCTGTGGCTCTGACTGTAAAACATGAGGTTTGTTATTCAGTGGTGTGCACAGAGGGGGGCAAAGGGGCGGTCACCCCATGTGTTGAGAAACAATCCTGAAGTAACCTTTGGGTGTTAAACATTGGATAGGATGTCTTTTGCTCTCTGGGAGCCAAATGATTGCTAAAGTGCCTTCTTGGGAGCCAAAACAAATGCTGAAGTGCCCTCCTAGTTGGCAAAACACACTTATCTGCTGCTCTGGCTAGTCAAAAATGATTAATTGTTTTTGGAGTCAAAACAAATGCTAAAGTGTCTTCTTTGGAGCCAAATGCATGCTAAAGTGTGCCTTTGGGGGCCAGAAAGTGCTTAAGTGCCACCCTTGCCAAAATAAATACAGAAGTACCCTTGGCAAACCAAACCAATCTGTACCTTTGGGTGGTTTAAATGTCATGAATTGGTCTCCTTGGGGCAAAATAAACACTAGAGTGCCCTTTTGGGGGCCAAAAGTGCTAAAAAGCCCTCCAAGAAGCCAAAGTGCATGTCAGAGTGCCCGCTCAGGACCTAAAACGTGCTAAACTGACTTTGGAGTTAGCCAGTGCTCCCTTGCACATCTCCAGTTGGTGCAAAATGCGGCCGCCAGCCTTTTAACTGGAGGGCGTAAGAAGGAGCACATCACTCCAATCCTGGCCTCCCTTCACTGACTACCTGTGCACTTTAGCGTCTATTAAAGATTCCTTTATTTCTTTTTAAATCTTTTAATGGTTTGGCCCCACCGTACCTCTCTGAGCTCCTCCACCCCTCCACCCCTACTCGGTGCCTCAGGTCAGCTGACCTCCTGCTCCACAAGGTACCGAGGTCCAAGCGGAAGCTCAGAGGGGACAGAGCTTTTTCTGTTGCTGCCCCTAAATTGTGGAATGATCTTCCCATCCACATTAAACAATCCTCTTCACTGTCTGTTTTTAAGTCGCGTCTTAAAACCCACTTTTGTTACTTAACTTTTAACCCAGCATGAGACTCTGCTCTGTTCTAGTGTTTTATGGTTCATTTTTGGTTATTGTCTTATTGTTCTTAAATTATTTTTAGGAACAATTAAACAATGAAGCAATAACTTAAGTGTTTTTCCCAGACTTTTATTCTTTGTCTTAATGGTCTGTCCATATGTGTACAGCACTGTGTTTTCAGCTGTGGCTGTTTTTAAAGTGCTTTATAAATAAAGTTGAGTGAGTGAGTAAAGCGCTCTCTTCAGAGCCTAAATGTGCTTAGGTGCCCTCTTGAGAGCCATAACACATGCTACATGTGCCACTTTTTTCTTTCTCCCCTGCCCCTGCAAAATGCCTGTGCACGTCACTGAAGTCACTTAATACAACTGGGCTTCACAATAGACTTCTCTGTTAATTTTTTGTAATCATGTCTTAACACACAATACACATATTCCTACATCTTTATGATTGGTTTAGTGTGAGAAAAGTTGGAGTCTCCCAATGATGCAGAAATAATAAAAATGGCATTTACAATACAGAACACACAGATACATGTATTATAGTTCTTTGAAGTACCTGGAAATGAAACTGTAATAGAGTGAATCTGTTGCATTCTAAGTTCATCAATATTTGCTTCATCAAAGTTTTCTTTCCTTTATGATACTCAATATCCTTATGGTCTTGAATCGTTTATGTTTGATGCTCATCTTACATTAAGTTATGTGATACACTGCTGTGAAAAAGCACTTTCACATGAATATCTTTCCATGTCACACATGCTTTCCAAGGTTAAGGTCCATTGTTTGCGTCTAAATCTGACTTTTAACAAAAGGTGAACTTAGCTGTGTGCTTGGAGACATGGAATGTTGACTGAATCTACCTTTTTCATCACAGATTCTGCAGTGAACCTGTTTATCTGAAATAACCCAGCCACTCCTGGTCTTTTTTTTTTCCAATGAGAGACACAGACCAAAGCTTCCATCACAAATCAGAGGCGCTGCTTTTCATAAATAATGCAGCTGTGCCCGTGGGTACTAAAGAGCTTCTTGGTTTTGCAGTAGATGATACAATAAGTTGTGAGGGGGAAAAGGCTTTGTGATTCAAATCTTTTGACTATACTACGATTTGGCCAAAGTTTGATTTGAAAACAACAACAACAACAAAAAAAAAAAGAAAAAAAAGCTACCTTTCTCATCCTGCTGAATGCAAACAGACATTTTTTATGTTGTAGCTCAGACGCTGCCTGATGTTATATGGGTTATTATAACAGTCAGGGTGGGGCAAGATGTTTGCTCTTTAACTGACAATAAATACTCCTGTAGTCACACACACCTGTTCAAACACTCTTGTCTACATATCATTTGTCTTTTGAGGTGCAAATTAAATAAAGCTGTCAGTTATTAAGAAAAACAGGATGGCTCTTTTAAGGTATCAATTTTAACAAAAGCTCCAAACACCAGACCATATGACACCTAAGTATTTTATAAAACCTCATTCCTGTGTTTCAGCCCCGTTGGGAAAGGCAAGAGATGTTTCCGAATGCATTATAGAAAATATGGAAATCATGACCTTCCATATCCCAAACACCATTCAACCGGTAAGTGAGAAATCTGACACATGAATAAGTCAGAGTGCAACACCTGCTTTGACTCATGTATTCCCTGACACAGGTATGAACTTGAATGCAGCTTGCATGTATTTAGCATGAAAACAACCTTACACTGTGTGCCTGCTGCCCTTCAAACTTCAGACTTTATGCATGTAATATTTGCTCCAGAGAAATAGGAAGCATTTCCCCCTGGAGAAAGAGGCAACACTCCAATATCTTCATCTAATCTTATTACTTAATGCATTTCTGTCCTTTGACCACTAGAGGTAGCTTCAACACTAGGACCTGTTAGAGAGAGGCTCTTCTCTTTGGTTCTAAAACATGATAATCCATTCCTGTATCAGCACTTTAGTATAATTCAATTTAGGTGGGCTCAGGTTTCCTGAGAGCTCCACGTTTAATAATGAGCAATAAATATTTTCCTGACAGCTGGAATGTGCATTTTCAACAGATGTGAAAAAAGGAGATTACTGCATGTGTTAACAGGGTGTCAAAGGGAGGCTTTTCTCTGTTTTTTAGGTAAGCAGCCAGTAAAGATGTAGATGTTTTTAGACTTAGATTTCCCTTTTTTCCCATTTATTTTAATTGACATTTTCACATCATATTACAAACACAAAAAAGAAGAAATCCCACAACCATTCCCAGAGCACACAGACAACCAGGCTGGAGGTACACATGTGACAAGTACATTATCTAAACCCTGTGTCAAAGACACAATCAGTATACATCATCTATGTGTCAGTACGTCATCCAAGGGGACACCACAGAAATGTCCTTCAATAAAACAGGACAAAAAAAGATCAATAGTAATGATAATAAGATAAATAGATTCATACAGGTACAGACGCTGTTACGCCAAATCCAAATTGTTGCAAGAAGGGACCCCAGAAATCTTCATTTATATTAACATTTTAATCATTCATTTGCAATTTCTCAATGAGTATCACAAAAACAAGGTCCTGCAACCAGTTTTTGATCCTCCAGTCAGTCAGAGTATCTTTTTATTTCCTTCTGCCATGCCCTTTTTTGTTGTGTTTTTTTCTGTTGCCAAGCGCTGCACGAGTGGCAGCTTGTCTCAGTAGCTCTGCCTTCGATCCTCTTTCTTCCTACTATGTTTCTTACTTTTTAGACTCTCTGATGGACATTTTCTTTTTAGTTAAGTCTCATTATGATATTCTTTAGCTTACATTTTTTGCACTATATACCTTCTTTTATTGCTACTGTGATTTTCCTTTGGGATCAATAAAGTACATGCTGTTCTATTCTATTCTATTCTCTTCTATTCTATTCTGTTCTATTCTATAAAGAGGCCTGTGTGGACATGTAAAGGGAGCAATACAGAGCCCTCTGAAGCTCCAAAGAGAGACAAGTTTCTATCAGGGAGAGGAGATCTCTGACAAACCCCGGGAAATACAATTTTTTTTTTAACCAAAACCGATAAATTAAAGGACAATCCCAAAACAAATGCAGTAAAGTGCCATCTTTCCAATCACATAATGGAGACAAAGAAGAATAAAACTTATGGAGCATAACATTAAAGCAATGAAAAACAGTGAATAACTTTGAACTGAGTTAAGCGGTGTCTGCCATTAATTGAGAAACTATGAATACTAGAAAGTGCAGTTCACCATAGATAATCAGATAACACAGCATTGATTTCTCTTTCCTTAGTCTTCTTAACACAATTAGAAAATAATGAGTCTTCAGAGAAATATTCACAAATTGAGTGACAAGCTTCATACTCCCTGCACTGTAAGCCTGAATAAGTAGAGATTATTTACAAAATTTGAGGCAAGTGATTACACTTAAATGATTTAAGTTATGACATAATTAACTGGTTTAAGCAGGTTCAACTTAAACCCTGAATGTATTGCACTTAAACTATTCGGTGCACAGAAAAAAAAAAAGTTGGACCGACGAATTGAGTTGTTTCAATTGGAGTTCTTTAAAGTGACATTCTTAATACTGCTGCACTTTCAAAAAATAGCGTGCATGGAGTGTGTACTTGGAGCGCATACTTGGAGCCCAGACTTGGAGCGCGGACTCGGAGCGCGGACTTGGATGTAGAGCGCTCCCGAGGGCCTAAAGTGTAGCAGGGTCTCATGTCCACTACACTCCCTCCTCCCTCACAGTGACAAAAGCAGTAACTTGTTAAAGCATTGAATAATCAGAACCTGTCAAGAAGAAAACATATTAAATTTGTACAATATTCAAAACTTCAGTTTCAAACTTGATTAAACCAAACACTTTTAGAAACCCAGTTTGAAGACTAAATTTGATATCCAAAGAGTTTGTAACTCCAACGTTTGAGTGCACTGTCTTCACATTGTAATAGTTCACTTCTCTTAAATAGTTTGAGTGATGAAGCAAAACTTGTTATTTTTACTAAACAGTGTGGTGAAAATTTTGCTTACAGAAAACAATTTGGTGAAAGAGAAAGCAGTTCTCACAGAGGGGTGGCCAACAGTTTGACTCAAAATGGGGTTTGTTTTCTCTTAAAAAAGTGCCAAAGCTTCATACAGCAAAATTAATGTGAATGAGGTTAAAAATACTTCAAGCTTATTTGTCCCAAATATGCAAATATGTTATCCATACAAAAATGACCGATACACTTTAATCTGTTTTGACACTGCATAACACAAGTACTGTCTGCCAATGCTGGGGCAAAGGCTTGGTTATTGCAGACTGGTGTGTGTTGTTGATCACAGAGATTTTAAAAGTTGAGAATTTTAAAAGAATTTCTGCCAATAAGACTACGACTAATTTGTTCAATCTTAAGGAAAAAAGTTCAAAAACAGAAAGGAGGGTAGTGACACAAACGATAATATCAGGTATGAAAGTTCTTATTTCGATCATAGGGGGGCAGAATTTAGTGAGTCATGGTCTGGGAGCCCCAGAACCGGAATACCACTGCCCGAGTGTCAGCAGCCCAGTAGTCATCTTTAAAGGTCAGTGAAGCGTAGTCTACTTTTTCTGTCTTACTGAATTTTGTTATAAGGAAAAAAAAAAAAAAACACCTGAAAAACAATTTGTATGTCTGATACATTCCCCATGCAGAACCACTCCTACTTCATTTTTGATTATTCGTCATTTTTCTGCTCTGAAGTGTAAAAACATCATGTATGGCGACAGTCCAGCCTCAACTTCTATTTTATTAGGACAGCTGGTTTAAATCACTTTAAATCTATTTAAATATATCCATTGCCATATTTGGCATGTTTTGCATTCACTGACGGAATTAAGAAGCATTTGCAGTTATACTTCCATCAAAATAAACAAAAAAGTGCTGTCCAGATATGTGTATAACATGTCTTTATTCCAGTATTTCAAAATGGCTTATTCAAAAGTCTCATCCGTCACTGACCCTTGAACACTGGAAGACCCAAAACCCCATCCAGGGTTGACCTGATTTTTTTTTTTTTGAATTAAGAAAAATATATTTTGATTTTCTATCTGAATGGTGCACTGGTCAAATGAGACAATAGAGCATAAGAGGTGCTTTTCATATGGTTGATTAACACTCCACACTAGTCTCTGAATTAGCAACACCTGCACTGCTCTGCACAGGTAACACAGTCATTTCTGGCTTGCATCATGTCCAGGCAATAATGAGCTGGTAATTACTAATTAGCAGCCTGCTCTCTTTGCACAAAACAGTCTTCTCAAAGTTTTACACACCCAAAACAATATGCTTCTACAGGATAACAGGGATGGGCTTTAAGATGTAACAAATCATTGTAATGCATGGGTTGGGGAACTCCTTCTCAGAGCTCATTCCTGGTTGTATCTCTATAAATTGGTTCAGGCAGCAGAGTGGGGGCCGGTGTCCCTGCTCACAGGGACATGAGACTGAAAAATGCAGATTATGTTCTCAAAAAGTATGCGACCTTACAGCTGAACTTGACATTAGAATACTATCTACAAGTCTAATGTAAGGTCTATGACACAAAGAACGCTGCAGAGGCTGCAGAAAAGTGGGTGTTACCAAAAAATCTCCTAATTGTAATGTTTCTCAAGCATCTGAGCTTATTGAAAAGATGACCGTTACTTGACTGTTTGGCTAGTGCAGCTTCTGTCAACTTGTCTGAGCTGCTCTGCCCTCTTGCAGGGGTCAAGCATAGACAGAAATAGGCAAGAAGCCACATAAGGTGGCATATAAAACCAGTAATGTGAAGCTAAGTGTCCAGCTTAGAAAAAAACTACATCCCTGGGAGGCAAAGGCTCTCCACTTCAGCAAATGTATACAGGAGCAAAACTTGAGTTTGTCCAACATTGTATGGCTTTGAGTGTGCACTCAGATATTCCACTAGAACAGGTAAAAAAGCTGGGGCGCGGATGGCCTAGTGGATATGGCTGCGCACCATGAGGCTTGCCCTCGAGCGGGCGGCCCAGGTTCGAATCCGACCTGTGGCCAATTTCCCGCATGTCACTCCCCACTCTCTCTCCCCTTTCCGAACACTATCCACTGTCCTCCTCTCTCAATAAAGGCACAAAAGGCCAAAAAAAAAAACTTAAAAAAAAAAAAAAAAATTAAAAAAGAACAGGTAAAAAAGCTGCAACACTTTCTGATGATGCCCTGAAAGCTGGAGGAACTTTGGAGTAGCCTTGATGTGTTTGTGCAGCATATGAAGGCTGAGGATCTGTGGCGTAAAATCATCAGCTGTCAATCAAAAATATCCAATGATAACTGATAGATGAAAAGTGATCCTTTAAGATCTTGAACTGCTGAATGTTGAAATATTTATTCACCACATGGTTCGTAACTCCAGGTGAGAAATGTGAGTGGGAGTTCATGAAAAATTTAGAACAGATTTGGAAAAATTTGGAAGGATACATAGATGTGGATAAAAAATGAAATTTATTTCACGAGGCCCTGTAAAAAATACTTTCTCACAAAGACTTATAATCAGCTTACCAAGGCCTTTGCATTTCAGTAGCTTCCTCATTTTTACAATATAAACTGAGATATTGTGTTTGACAGTTGATTGAATGAAAACAGCAGATGAGTGTCACAGTGCTGTGGGGGCCAGTTTCCTCCACAGCAGCAGACACAGTCAGAGTGGATCAGCCCGGCTCGTGCCCCAGAGGGTTGACATGTTAGTGTTCTTGAAAAAGAACTGCACAGGGATCAATGATAAACAGTCAATGTAGTTCGCAGCAAATCTGTTCACCTTCATCTGTAGTTTTTAATACTTCCATTTGAAAAATGTCATTCTTTTATTTATTTTTCAGAGTTCCTGCTCTTCCTTAAAAAGTCTTAAATTCAACTTTTATAAATTAAACTATTTACTTTGTAGATTGAATGAACACATGTGGAGTTATGTACTTAACAATAAGAGGGGAAATAACTGAAAACATGTTTTACATTCTAGTTTCTTCAAAATAACCACTCTTTACTCTCATTACTGCTTTGCACACTCTTGGCATTTTTCAAGAGGTGGTCACCTGAAATGGTTTTCTCTTCACAGCTGAGCCTTATCAGAGTAAATTAGTGGAATTTCTTTCTTCATCAATGGGGTTGGGACCATCAGTTGTGTTGTACAGAAGTTCAGTTCAGTTCAGTTCAGTAAATAGTCATGAAAATAGAAAAAAACGCAAATTGAATGAGAGGGTGTGTCCAAACTTTTGGCCTGTACTGTACATTACTTTTATGTTCAATTAACAGACAAAAAGTAGACCTGATTGAGTCTCCTTGAGTGACACACATTTTATGCTTAGATTATGATACAGCAGGATTCTCCAACCATCACCAATATTTATGGTCTTCGGTATCAATTCTCAGGTACAGCTTGGGTTTCAGTACCACATTGGTTCAAATGTGGCACTTCTGTACACTGCACCTTTGACTAGTGTTGTAAATGCATCTATTGCTTGATGATACACAATTCACTTCATAAGCTTTGGTCAGTTACAAAGAGTTTTCTTTTCTGTTTCCAATAGAAAATTCAAATAATCGATCTTTACTCTTTTTTGGTCACGTAATACACAGTAATGCGTCTAAAGCATAGTTATAATTCAAATTTACATCAGTTTGGGCGCTCATTGAAAGTTATGAGTAAACCTCAGAGTTGATTTAGAATTGAAAGCAGTATCTCTGTAATTCTCTTTCTGTGAAGCAGTTTGAGCTCCCTTCTTCACTTGTTAACAGTTTAAATATAAATCAATAATGCATGCTTGCTGGCAGCTCCAGTAGTGCTCAACAGTGATTTCACACGTGGGTAAACAAAGGAGTCAGCGGGTGCTTCGCTGTGGGGGGTAATTTTCCTCCAGCACTGATGAAGATGGCCCCCTCCAGACCAGTGAGTCACCACAGACAACAGCCAAGTGTCACATGTCAGGCCTGACCTATCAGTGCCGTTTAATTAAAACGACCTTGCCTTTAACAATAAATCAGCACAAAAATGAAAAAAAGAAGAAATTGGGGAGTGCATTATCATGTCATCGAATATTTCATAGTCTGTTTTTTTTTTCTACATTTCTGTCGCTCTTTCTACCCCTTTTGAGAAAAACAATCATGAATATTTATTTCACAACCTGCTTCCTCCCCCCTGTGTGCCCCTCACTCCCTGACGCCTCGTTGCCATGTTCCAGAGGAGATTTAATTGGCGTTTATATTACCATCACTGCACATACATGGGGATTTTGGCCATGACATCCATTGACTCCAGGGTGAGTGGGGGCCTCTCCACATGAACCGTCCAATTAAGCAGACATGCAGGGGCCGAGGTTTATGCTCAGTGCAATCCTGCATAATTGGGTTTTTACTTTCATGATGAAAAGGTAGATCTGATACAATCATGTAATGCTCAGTGGGTGGGGTGACGCATTAACACCGCCCGAGTGATTTGATATGGATCTATCCAGTAATCTTCAACAAGGCTTAACTGTAATCCTAGTGGCAGTAAATGTCAGGAATCAGAGGCGTTCAAAGCATTGCAGAGTTATTAAGAACATAGTGTAGCGATATATGTTTATGTTTGATGCATTTTCTTTTCTTTTCTGCTTTGACTTCAGTTGTTGTCTTCCAAAATTGACCTAAAAAACTTTTAATGCAGTTTTGTTTGGCAGAAAGCAACATTTTCATTTTAAACAAAGAACATTATGTCTCCTAGGGTAAAAATATGTGTGGTAATGCAGTACGACCAGGATATTGGAGAATTCCATTACTTTCCTGATTAATTTTTCTCTGGAGAACCATAAATGTCAACAAACATGAAAAAGTGAAGAAAGCTTTGTTTTAAAGTTTTTAAACCAACTGTTTAAACTCAGACTCAAAAGAAACTCTGAGTCAGAGGAAGCTGTTGAAGTGAGCTTTATCCCAAAGGGAATGTGTAGGGTGAGGATCCAGAGTCAAAGGGGAGGAAGAGATTCAAGCCTGTGTGGTGGGAGCAGGTGAGTGTCCAGGGAGTGAGAGTGTGGCAGAGCTTGGGCAGAAGTGCAGGAGGCACTAGAGGAAAAAAGGAGGACAGCAGCAGTAAGTTAAAGAGAAATCCCAGGTAAACCAGAAACTTTCAGAATACCAAGGAAACACTGGCGAGTCGGCTGATGCACCATGGTTGAAGCAGGAATAATCAGGCACTTGATCTTTCTCTCAGCAGAGTGTAAATGCAGACTGGTGATTGCAGTGATTAGGAACAGGTGTGGAGGTGCAGGAGGAGGCGGTGCAGGAGTGAGAAGCGCTCAAGGCCCTGTTGAAGGAGACTGGGAAAGACTCCAAACCACAAAAACCGCTATCTAAAATAATAATGGTGATTTTAATATTCTTCTTTATTTATATCTTCATGTTGTATTAAGGGTTTCCTGTTGTAATAGTAGCCTTTAAATTCATAAATGAAGGGACTTTTAATTTTGTAATTGGTGCAGAGTTTAAAATGACGGGCTACAAGGTGTCAATTAACTCTTGATAAAGCTGTTTTACTGAAATATTGATATTGTGCTAAAAAAAAGCACATGATAATACCCTGTCAGCAACCAAATTACAGTAAAGGGTGGAAGTAGTTCTTTATCCTCATTACAATCTGCTGTAACGAGTAAGACAGTGATGGGAGAGGAATCAGTCACTGGTAAACTAGCTAGCCTTTCCTGCAGCACACGGTTGCTATAGCAAATAAATCATGCTGGAGTTCAGACAGATAAAAAGTGTGAAGTACTATTTTATCAATACTTCTCTATTACTTTTGATGAAAAAATTATCCCAGTTTGTCTTTTTCTGAAAAGGACAGTGTGTTTGGTGATGATGTTTAACACAGTAAAGACGGTCTGATGGACTGGCATCGAATACCAGATATTACAGAGCTGCAAGACGTCCAGTTTACAGCCTGTCTGTCTGTATGAACTAAACAAATGCCTGGACACACACTGAGGAATATATTTATATATGTTAGACTGGGTTTCAGAAAAATATCACATGTAAAGGCTTTTACTGACAGAGAAGCTAATGTTGGCATTAGGCTACTTTGGTCAAATGCATGTCAACATGACTTCCTTTTTCATGAAGACAGAAAAAAAATCCAAGTAAAAACCATGAATCCTCACTTGGCCAAAACGACAGGTAAATAAACTAAATCCCCACAGTTGTGACTGTTGGTTAAAGCTGATGTGTTTGAAGTAAATGACTGATCTCAGACTCACCAAGTCAGATCTGGATGTCCGGGAAAAGCTAATGTAATGGCTGAAACAGACACAGAGGCTAACGCTAGCATCAGACTGACATCACCATGTAACAAGAAGCATGGATAAATATTTCATCAAGATTAAACAGCACCCTCAAAAAACCCCAGAACTTACCTGTCCAACAGAAAATGAGCGACAATGGCATCACTTTTAAAGTCCTTCATCTCTTTGAGTTGTCTCCATGCTGAAAAGCTGTCCCAACTCTCGTTTTTGCCCTGGCTTTGTCCAAATTCGTCCTTCCTTCCGTCCTCTCCTCCTTTATTTCCTGCCCTGTTTAGCAGGAGGAGGGGTCACCAAGAGTCCACATATAGATAGTTTTAGTTTGTCATGCAGGGCAGAAGGACACGATTTGATTGGTTAAAAATATTGGACCCTAATGGCTAGGACTGGTTGGTGTTTTCCCAGGTTTACTGCTGCTGTAGTCAGCAGCTGTTTTCCACCCTCTTTTAAAAACACGTCATGTATTGATTGCAACAGGGACATTAAGATTGTTGAATCTAATTTTCAGGCTCGCTTGTTACTTGTTGAATCTGTTACTTTAATATAAGGTGGGGGAGGACCCCCATTTCTACTGCATAATTTCTCATTCTAGGTCTCCTAATTCTAAGACATTTACCCATGAAACAATGATGAAAAGTGGAGTCCAAATCAGCAGGAGAGTCCAGTCAGCTTGAATCCAGGAAAACGTTTATTCAAGTCTAGCCATCTTAAACAAAGCTTCTGGGTTGAAAGATTTGCAGCTCGTTAAATATTCTGTACGAACTGATAACACTAAACAACATGAACAACGACTGAAAAGAAACCTCTTGCATTTCCTAAAACCTTTCCTAAACCTTCTAACAAAACTCTTAGCCTAAAAACCTTCATCCTTTCTTCCAACATAACCTCCCCATCCCAAAAACCTGTGTAGAAAAAAGCCCCCCCTCTCCCTTAAGAACCCTGTGGACGTCCCTTCTCCAGTGGTGATTGGCTGTCATTTGGTGCAGCAGGGCCTTGTAGGGGGGACAGGATACCACCTGATCAATGAGGAGGGGTGCAGATAATATCTGGTATTACATCTTACAAGTTTGGGTCCATGAAGTCAAATGAACATCAGCAAATTGACAGTGTAAACCTGGAATTGAAGGAATTACTCAGAACCTGTTAGGATTGTCAGAATGTGTTCAAGTTTAACTATTACAGAGAACATTGAAATCGTCAGAGTCCAGAAATCTGTGGGTCAGCTCAGCTGCTGTGTGCTTTGAATAGCCTGGACACAGGAGAACAACATTTTTGTTTATGGCCTTGTCTTCTCCTGGAGACAGCCGTCTGACAAACGCGACAGCTGGCATCTATATGTAAGGATATCTGAGAATTTGCCCTCAGTCGGGTAAATTGCTTACTTTAATCAAAAAATCCACAACAAGATCACTACAACCAACATAACAATAAGTGCATCCAAATCAGAATAACAACCCTGCCCTCAGGTTTGATATACCCTTGGCTCTAGGATTCCTCCTTGGATTTTTTTCAATGACGGGGCGCGTTGACTTCCACTACAGGTAGTGGCACAAGAGACCTGCCAGTACCAACATGGTGGATGTGCTAAAATATCACAGTAGTGGGACAGCAAATGTGGCGTATCCATGCTGTTAATGTTAGCATGCTAGCTACGAAAGTACTAACTGTGCAGCTACAATGGCCAGCTCACTTTTCTGTTATGTTCTGCCCTAAGTCAAACCATCAGACTGTCTGTCTAAAAAATGCTTTTGCGCTGGGCAAAAATGACAAAAGAAGCAGCTCTAACAAAGAATCTCCCAATCAAAATTTTATTAACTTCCAAGAAAACCAGATAATAACAACAAGAAAATGTTCATTACCTTGTATCTGGTGGTACATTAAAGATTTTCTGACAGCAGGGTTTAATAATTCACAAGTGTTGTTGTCCACTCAATCTTCCAGTTTATGCCACATTCTGACCGTTCATTAGCATGCTACATCTCTGCACACATACATTATCACTTGATGGCCAGCATTAACGCAACTGCTTTGATTGCGGTTGATGCTTAACAGATTTACCCTTGGGAGTCCTTCAGCTGAGCACAACACAGTTCATTAACTTCTCTGTCACTCTTGTAATTGTGTGTTTTGCGGATTTAAATTGTGTGCAGTGTGGGGCAGAAATCACTGACACATGGGAAATTGGGGTTTAATTGACACAAAAAGGACAACACACACACACACGCACGCATGCGCACACACACATACGTGCACACACACACACACACACACACACACACATAGTTAAGTGTGGCGCTCTGGGTCAGGACATGTTAAGAAGTTAAAACAACCGTAACCCTTCACTGCGCCCTTTTTCCTTCAGGTCAGTCCCATCTTCTCTCACAGATAGACTTTACTCACAACAGCAGCAGGACTCCTCTCCACCTTTTTCCAGCAATGTGCAAATGAAATTTTCTCAAGACTCCTGTCGCCTTAACTTCAGAGGTCTTCAAGCAGAAAATAAAGCACTGCTGCTCATTCAGCCAAGACACATTTTAGGAACAGCTTTATTCAGAGACTTCAGAGCTCATTTAGCTGAAAAGGGGAAATGAATCTATGATAGCCTGCTTTTTATTAATTCTACTTATTACACATGAATTCTGCTAATTTCCTGCACTGATTAATGCATTTTCTATGAGGTCTAACATCCGCTCTTTACACGTTTTCACAGTTTGGATTGCGAGGCCACAGGGTCTCCTAGTCTGCTCTATTAGGATGTGATGTGAATATTTTACAAGTCTGGCAACCACTCATACAACCAAGTGCAACTCTGAAGTTGTGTACAGAAAAGTAAATCAGTAAAATATTATATTGGTAAGAGTCTTACAGCCAAGCCTGAGGGCATTGACTGATATCAGCAGCTTTGATGTTTACCTGTCAGACTAAGATGAGGACTTCTGCTTTCAATTTTATGCTCTCTTTATCTATCCCACTGGCTGTGATTGGCAGTCGTTGTAATTTTATACGTTTCTACAGGCTATAAGTATTAAATTGATAAGAAAGTAAAATCTCTTCAAATCAGTTATGTAACAGCTTTCATCCAAATGTCTCTTGTTTTGCCTAAAACAAAGGTGAACTGGTTCTTCCTAAGAACCACATGGTCCAATCCATCGTCATCATTGGTCCGTATGCTTAACGATTCCTGTGTCAATACCTCCCATTACACTGGACCCTACAATGAATATTGTCCCAGCTAGCTTAGCTTTGCAGATGGATAACCGTTTCCCAGAACCACAGAGAAGAGAAAAGCAGAAGGAGAAGGAGAAGCACAGGAGCAATCTGCAGTCAGGCAAAAGAAAGAATATAAGTGAAGTCAGTGCCAGAGAGCAACGACAAAAGCACAGACAGTGGAGGGAGACCCACTACAGGGTGAAAACCAGAAAAAAGGTACTGCAGGAACTCCCTGTCACTCCTGCACCCCCCAACCCCCCAGAGCCAGCTCCAGATGTGCAGCCCAGCTCCTCAAAGTTTAGCTTTAGTTTGTGCATGTGTGTCATGGATCTGTGTATTATTTAGAATACTTACAAAGTAGATAACGGAAACATACAAGCTATAGGAGATAACATATAAGCAGTAGAGCAGAGTCAATCAGCTCAGTCACTGCAAAAGTTAAAAGAACCAGTAAAAAAATCAATCAATAAATAAATAACCTCTAAAAAGCTACAGACATTACTTAAACAGCGTAACAAAACACTGTGATACAGTGCAATGTGTATCTATTGTCATGTACTTCTGTTTTACACAACATAATTATGGACAGTGACCCTGAGGTCACCACAGTCCACTTTTACAGTGATGGCCCTTGCACTCAGTATAGGCAGTGGGATCATTTGTTCTTAGTACTGAGCTCTTCAACCGTGGATTTAAGGCAGAGACATGGAACTGTTCCCAGGTTAGTCATGGGAAAGGCGCCCCAGATGGCATAGGAGGGGCACTGACGAGGAAGGCAGACAGTGTAGTCTGCAAAGGAACATACACACCGTGTATGCTGCAGAGCTGTATTCTGCACTTCAGGAAAGTGAAACCTCAGTCCAGTTGTTTTTCTTTGTGGATGAACAGGACATGGACATAGCAGTGTGAGGACTGCCTCATGATTTGCCTCCTCTTCCATCCACCACGAGGACGCATCAGGCAGTGACCCTTGCCTAAGGAGAGTTGTCCTACAGGGATGTCAGCTGCTTGTGCACAGCAGCACAAAATCTCCACTGTGGGTGATGTTCCTGGGTACCTCATCCTTGATATTGTGTCTGTCGTCACACCCCCAAAACCAGTCACAACATATCACATGGAAATTGACAAAGAAATCTGGGCAAAGTTACAGAATGTATTAGGAGAGGTCAGTACCTTATTTTTTTAAAGTCTATTAGTCATGATTAGTGTAGAATTGGGGATATTTCACATATCTTGTAGACAGTGTAGATGTTATATTTTTATTTTCAAATTTGTTGGAAATGATGGTCAATGCATATATTCAAGAACATTAAACTTTTTATCTAGTGTTGTCAAATGATTAATTAATTATGATCTGTTATTAATTAATCTAGTTAATCTCTTTCTTAATCTCACCTAAAATTGCTGAGAAAAGTCCTTAATTTGTGATATTCTCATGTAAAGTCAAGATTGATGTGTATCAGGAGGTTTGACAGTCATTTGTTTTCAACAGACATGAACAGATACAGTCCAAGCTCTTTACATTCTGCTGTATTTGAGACCAGTTCACAGTGCTGCCTGCAAACTTTAGTTTCCATCACCAGAGGAAACAAATACTGTTGTGTTTCTCATGTCAATCTTCATATAATTAGAAAACAAGGAAATAAAATAAAACATTGTCTCCATAAAAAAAGTGTTTTGAGTTGACATATAACATGGTGGTTTGTATGATGGGTCAGTGGACACAGATTGCAACACCTCCATTGACCCCTCGTCTTCCCCTATTTGCTCTCCCAGAGGTCACAAAAAGCAGCCTAATGACATTACTGTTTAATTTGCATGATAAGCTATTTGTATGTAGCTGTCATAGACACTGTAGGAGAAAGGAACAACATTGTGAGGGAGACAGAAAGCAGGTATGAAATGCCACAAGTATTATTTATTTATTTATTTATTTATTTATTAAATCAATGACATACTTTCTTACCTACTTATTTGATGAGCTATGCAGGACAAAAACTGTCAAGCGAGAGTTAGCTATGAAGTTTATTTTCATCTGTTGTCCCTGGGCAGGAAGATGCACGAGAACATAGAATGCAAATGATGAAAGACAAACTAACATTTAAAACTATCCATACTAAACAGTGGTCCATCACCAATAACAGCATATTTAAAGTGACATTTCATTGTCTCAGATTTGATTAATTCAGTGGTTTATATATCAGTGATCACATGACTGTTTTTCCTTGAGCCATAGTTTTAGTTTACTTTTAAAAACACAGCGGCTTATCTCTAATGTGTGGATGAAGTACCATTTTTCTGTTGCTCTGACTGTAAATGCAGACTGTCCAAAAGCAGTTTTTCTTGAATTTAGCTGAACAGTCTCCTCTTGCCGACGCCCTGGACTTTCTAAGATTGTTCCTGCAAGGTTACACACATCATTTAAGTGGTGGTGGCCTGATCATGAATTAGTTTCTACAGACCCATGTCTTGTCCTGAGCTGGAGCCAGCAGTCTGTGGTAGCGGCTCTCTAGGTCGTCCTCAGACAAGCCTTCCATCGTTGCTTCCAGTCATCCCGATTTTCCATACACCTGGCCAGGTCCTTGGTGCTCTGGACTCCTGCGTCCTTCTTGAGTACGTCCACGTATGTCAGTACGGGACGTCCTCTTGACTGTTGGCCATGTGTTTGTTCCATAGACCGTATAAAACACAGACGTAGTCTCCATGACGTCACCCGTCTGTTACTGCAGCTCTGTTTTGAGGCTAAACGGCGGGCGCAGCCATATTGGAAATGGGACGAGTGACGAGTGCCCAAACTCACAGCTATTGGGCGCTCGTCAGTCACGTGATCTGAGCTGTGGCTCTGATTGGGTAAGCTCTTAGTCCTAATATCTTCCAAACGGCCGAGTTAGAAAAAAACTCACCCCCCCTCACAGTGGGAGCCGTTAGCGAAATTAGCGATCCAGATGGGAGACAGAGTTTGTACCAGGCTTTAAATACGCTGATTTCGGCTCTGGAAACGGCCTTTTCCCCGTCTGCTGGTACAGGACTTCCGGTGCTTCTGGAGCCAGCCTCAAGCAGTCACTAGAGGAACAGCAGATTTTTCGCTCTTCCGCGTTGTCTCATTTTTTCAGACCGGAGGTTGCCGCTTGGTTGGTTCCCACAGCACCATCTTGCTGGCTGGCAGCTCTTGATGCCTTTGGCAATGTCCTGCTAGTCTCATTCTCCTAACAGCAATCTTGTTGCTCACTCTTGGTATTCCCCTGTACAGGATTTTGTTGGTTACGTGTGCGTTCTTGCTGATGTTAAGCACTGGGCGCAACATCCCGGTGTAGCACTCATCCAGGGACTTTTCTAGGGTTGGTTTCAGGGTCCAGCATTCACTGCCATAGAGGAGAACAGACTCAACTGTCGTGTAGAAGAAGCTGAGTTTGATTTGTTGGGGGAGGTTGGAGTTCCATACACTGGTCATGCCGTTCAGGGCCCTCCATGCAAGTGCCTTCCTCACTTTTAGATCTTGCTCAGTTGAGTTGACCCATGAGCCCAGGTATTTGAAGTCATCGACTTCTTTCAGCACAGTGCCTCCTGCTGTCATCAGAGGTTGATGTTCTGGTGGAATGTTGTAAGTGATGACCTCAGTTTTCTTGGCGTTAAGACTAAGACCAACCTTGGCGCACTCGAGTTCCACCCTGTTCAGCAGTTCTTGTGCTTGTTCGACGTTACCCGAGAGCAGACTGATGTCATCCGCATCGTCGAGGTCTGTGAGGACCACTGATGGGTGTCGTCTCGACCTCCTTGGCACCTGGATCTTAGTCCGGGGATGAGGTAGGAGCAGCGGGGGCTGGTGAGGGATCGTATGGAATTTCACCAGCACTGGTGGATAATCTCGCTGGACAAAAGAGGATGGTGTTAATGTGTTTCTTGGCATCCTGCATGTGCTAGAGATTGGAAATTCTACAAGTCAACTGGCAGATCTTCTTGCTGAACTCTGTGCAGGTCTGGCAGCCAGTCAGTGAGGTGAGTGGAGCCATGGTTTTTTAAGGAGACCTGTTGTTTACATTATGAAGCTCACAGTCAGGTGAGCTGATTGTCACCGAATCTATTAAAAGTGGCACTGGGAACTAGCCGGATTTCAAATGAAAAGATATAAAAACTTTTTGTAGATTGGTTACAATCATGGTTGAAATCAGAGAGATACAGCGGCCCAACACAACGCTGACACATGTGCATCATTTGTTCATTTGTTAAAAACTACAAATGAACTCTCCTTTGTTGCTGTTTTGTATTGTTGTTTTGTTTGTATGTGAAAATATCTACCCTCCTTCTTTATCTGGGCTTGTGGCCAGCAAAAGTGAACCAAAAGAGACGAACACCTGTGTGAACCATACGTATGCAGTCACCCGCTCTGGCTGCAGCTGAGCGAGACTGCAGTGAGCTAGGAGGATGTTGGGTTTAAGCACCCAACTGGCTATCAGCTGCTGCGGGTGTCGAAAGAAGCTCCAGAACACATATACTGAGTTAATGCTTTTGCAAAAGGGAAGTCTGGTCAGAGGTGCATCCAGCGCTCTGACTCCTATCAGCTTCGAAGACTTCCCCGCTGTTCAGCTCTTTATTCACAGTGAAATCATCATATGGGCGTGATCGCATAGTCATTAGTCATGTACAAACCAGAAGTTCACAGGCAGATCATACTTGAATGGACATCATGTAACCACATTCTGTAAACAGCTGATACCTACTTTCTGCATGAGCAGTCTGTTCTTGACGTCAGAATGATAACATAGATAACAAGCATGGCAGTACAGCATTTCTCCAACAGAGGACTTGTCCACCTGTGAGTGTTTTGGAGGAAGGACCCATGGCAGCACCACATGCTCATTGAGAAGAGCTCAATATGTGCTAAAATGTAACTACACATACAGTTGTGCCTAAAAGTTTACACCCCCTCCAGCAGGATTTTCTGATTTTCAATCCTTTTCTCAGAAAATATGAATGATAACAAAAACTTTTCTGTCACTCATGGTTAGAGGTTTGGTGAAGACATTTATTAACAAACAACTGTGTTTACACTTTTTAAAATCATAATGACAACAGAAATTTTAGAATGACCCTGTTCATTTTTTATACACACACACACTGATTACAAGCAAATAGATCACAGGTGAGGTTGGTTACCTTTATTAGACATTCAAACATGTTTGTGTTCACTTTTGTGCATTTATCAGGACAAAACCACCAGAGTTGTGTATACTTCTTAACAGGGTCATTTTTGAAGTTTCTGTTGTCATCATGATATAAAAAGAGTAAATGATTTTTTTTTTTTCAAATAAATGTCTTCACCCAACCACTAACCATGAGTGATAGAAAGGATTTTATGTTACCATTCATATTTCCTGAGAAAAGGCCAAATAATAATAATAAAAAAATAGAAATTCTGCTGGGGGGTGTAAACGTTTGAGCACAACTGTAGCAACAATGTCGCTAAACTGAAAACACTGGCTTGGTGGCCTGCTTCAGTCAATAAAACAAAACAAAACAATACATCCACATCATGTCATGTTTTACTTTTTCTTGTTTATTTACATCCAGAGGTCTATGACCCAGTGACCATGTGCAAAGATTCATACTTATTTCTATGTAATAACACTTAGCTATATCAAATATGACCAATTTCATATCCATCTTCTCATAAACTCAACAAGGGCATTGGTCTCAATAAAATCCCATCAGCACCATCTCTACCTGAAACCTAGTGTTCAGACAAAGTGCACTACCATAAACGACCTGAATAATGCTCCTGAAGTGTTTCTGGCTGCTCCAGTGACGGTGATAAACATTCTTTTTGAAAGGACTGTTTGCTTGCTTTGGTTTGTCACTGAAAACTGTTTTTAAATGTAATGTTTTCTTTCAGGTTTTCCTGCTCCCCCACTTTCATTACCTTTTCTAACAAGCTGCCAGAGCCATTTATGGAAATGCCTCATGATTTTATCTTTTGCACTAAACTGGAGGATTTCTGTGCTTTCATCTTTGTTGCAGAGGGACAATGGAGGGACACTCCAGAATAGCTGTGCTTCCATCCCAGCTGACTGTGAATGGATCTTGTAATCTATCAGAGTGGATCACAGGTCTGAGAGTGATGAATATAAAACACAGGATGATGATTGTGGGGAAATGAGGAGAGAAGACTCTACCCACATGACTTTATACCACAAGGGCAATAAATGTCAGAAGCTAACTCTGAAGAGATAGAAGAGAAATGTGTAAAAAAAGAAAGGAAACAAAGGTATATGTTCTCTTTTGTTTCTGGAATATTTATGTAAATTGATTTATATATATATATATATATATATATATATATATATATATATATATACACACACTACCGGTCAAAAGTTTTAGAACACCCCATTTTTTCCAGTTTTTTATTGCAATTCAAGTCACTCAAGTCCAATCAGTAGCTTGAAATGATACAACGGTAAGTGGTGAACTACCAGAGGGTAAAATAAAAAGTAAGGTTACCCAAAACTGAAAAACGGAACATTTCAGAACAATAACACAAAATGGGTTAACAATTGATAGCTGTCCTGCAGCAACGGAGGGTGACCAAGAAACACTGCCATTGGATGACTGAAGACTGGAAAAAGGTATTATGGACTGATGAATCAAAATTTGAAATCTTGGGTTCACGGTGGCGCAGCGGGTAGCACTCCAGCCTCACAGCAAGAAGGTTCCCGGTTCAATTCCCCATTCGGGCATGGTTGGCCTCTCTGTGTGGAGTTTGCATGTTCTCCCCGTGCATGCATGGGTTCTCTCCTGGTACTCCAGCTTCCTCCCACAGACCAAAAAAATGCCAACGTTAGGTTAAATGATAATTCTAAATTGCCAGTAGGTGTGAGTGTGTGCATGAATGGTTGTTTGTCTACATGTCAGCCCTGAGATTGACTGGCGACCAATCCAGGGTGTACTACGCCTCTCGCCCAATGACAGCTGGGATAGACTCCAGCCACCTGCAACCCTGATTAGCAGGATAGACGGTTAAGAAAATGGATGGATGGGTTCATCAGGCAGGATCTTTGTACGGCGTAGAGTAGGTGAAAGGATGCTTCCACAGTGTGTGGCTTCAACTGTCAAACATGGAGGAGGAAGTGTGATGGTCTGGGCTTGTTTTGCTGGATCCAGGGTTGGTGACAGAGTGACAGGCACCCTGAACCAAAACGGCTACCACAGCATCCTGCAGCGCCATCCAATACCCTCTGGTATGAGTCTAGTTGGTCAGGGGTTCATCTTACAGCAAGATAACGACCCAAAACATAAGTCCAAGCAATGTCAGAACTATCTTGTGAAAAAAAGAACAAGCTGGTAAACTTGAAAACATGGAGTGACCAGCACAGTCTCCAGACTTAAACCCCATTGAGCTGGTTTGGGATGAAATGGACAGAAGAGTGAAAGCAAAGCAACCCACAAGTGCCACACATTTATGGGAACTTCTGCAACAGACATGGGAAGAACTTTCTGAAGAATATTTGATTTCTATTGTAGAAAGAATGCCACGTGTGTGTTCAGCTGTTATATCTGCCAAAGGTGGCTACTTTGATGAGTGAACAGTTTAGAATACATTTTGGTCTATAAAGTGATTCCATAATTTCTTTTTTGACTCCAATTGCTTATTTGTACTATGCTTTGACGTCTGAGTGCAATGAGACATTAAACGGCATAATTTTCAGTAAACACTGGAAAAATTGGGGTGTTCTAAAACTTTTGAGCTGTAGTGTGTATATATTCATATTTTGTTTTGTTCCAACACAGTATCACCTTTTACCTGTTCTAGGGTTTAATTTATTTCATTTTATTTTACATACTGAATTGATCCAAATATAAGACCCCCTCTCCCTGTTTCTTTCACAAAAACCTTAATGGAGAAAAAGACAATTTGATGACAAAACCTTTTTTTTTTTTATCACCATAAACATTTTATTTGAAAATTCTAATCAAGTATGAATGTATAAGTCATGGCTGGCATCAACAAACATGGTCCATATCTGACGTGGGCGGCTTTTTTGCCTCAAGCTGTGACTTTTGAGAACCTAAAACTCTGTTTCTCCGTGTAAACCTGAAACCATGAAACCAGAGTTTTCTAAAAATCTACACTTTGGCTAAAGTTTTCAGAAAAGATCATTTTTAGTGACATAAAACTATGGCATCCTGAAGGTGACAAGCCTGGATGTATAAAAATATGAGGTTTCACAGATCTTTTCTTTGTGTGGACATGGCCAATGGCTTAAAATACTCAAGCATGGTGCTGTGTTTCCAGCATTAAGAAGTTTCCAGAATTATTAGAAAAAAAAAAAGGAAAAAAAAATCAATTTGTACATTTAAGAGTTGAAATTGCAGCAGTGCCTACACCCTTCTACTTTCACATGGAGTATGTCGTCAGAGGTTTGGAAAGCAGCCTGGGTTGTCTTTTATTCACACACTCGCGTCAAAGCATTCATGAATACAACACTTTCAGCTTCCCCTGTAAGGCATTTCAAAATTAAAGCATATGTTTCTCCAAATGTTGCACTGTAATCTGACTTCTTTCTCTCATAGAAAGTCTCAGTTCAATTTCTGCCTGTATCAGACCTTGTTTGAAGTACATCCTGATGTTTTATCAATAATGTGATCTGCCATCTTCACCTCACTGCAACACGCTGAAATCAAGACCAACCATTGATGATGAATTTGTGATAACGAGAAAACATACTTTTTTATTTGAGGATAACAAGATAATTGGTCGTTATCACATTATAACGATGCAAAAAAATAAGGAAACTCAATGGCTGTCCTTGTCTTCTGTAAGTTTGATATCACGGTCAGATGAATTGTTGTATAAACATTAAAACAGCACATTTCAGGTTTTCATTTTGCACAGAACTATGACCCTATCTTAATTATGACTCACCATCATATTTCAAGCTCTTTATCTCACAAGCCTTTTGCAAATTTTGTTTGTGAATTATTCTTTGGACCTATCATTCGTTTTGACCTTTTCTTTCACAATGTTGACTTTTGTTTTTATACTGATGATTAAGCTCAACGTTATGATTGGACTTTATCTCCTATTTAAGCCAAATATCAACTCATTAACTTCTATATGATGTAGAAACATAAACACTGCATTGCTTTAATAAAAAAAAGTCTTCATGAAATGTCATTGTATTTCCATTTTGGAAAATAGGAATTAATCTTCAAACTGGTCTAAACTCATCCGATCTAAATTCTGGTCAGGGTGAGCATGAGTTGTGAGAATCCAGAAATCAGCAGTTCTTAAGCTTCTTGATAACTCAGTTACACACGGACAGGTTTGAGCTTTTAAACTGTGACACACAAGCACCCAGGAGCACAGCTCAGTCTAAAAGCTCATCATGTTCAGTCACTACGTCTGGTTACAAAATGTTCACATCATGATTGGTAGTTGACAACCTGCACAGGTAGATTTCTACCAGGCGGTGATCTCATCTGTGGTTCT
The DNA here is from genome assembly GCA_008086565.1 of Thalassoma bifasciatum. Classification (NCBI taxonomy): domain Eukaryota; kingdom Metazoa; phylum Chordata; class Actinopteri; order Labriformes; family Labridae; genus Thalassoma; species Thalassoma bifasciatum. Next base: position 107,719 of record RPOG01001716.1, read on the forward strand.
GATGCATAATGTAACAGCGCGGCTGATCCTGTTTTTGTTATTCTTTTTAGAAAGTGACAGATTTACACAGTTCTGCTTCAGAGCTGAAGCACACGATTACAGTAAGCCCTGAACTGTGTCTGAAAGCTCTGCCTATCCAAGAATGGCAGCTCAGGTCTGCAGCAGATGACCCCCAACGGCTTCTGGAAGCTTCACTGATCACAGCCATGACAGCTCTGTGAGGAAAAGGAACATGAAATGTCAAAAAGTCTACAAGGTCACTTTAACCATGGAAGTGAACTCACACAAACACTGATTTATGGGATGAATAAGATGATGTTTTAATTGATCAGTGTTTCGAATAAGAGAAGGCCGCAGTCTAAACTTGTGAGGGGGGTTTCAACTCTAGATGGCAGTCTGGTGTGAGGATTATCTATACGACAAGTCTATTCTCAGCCAGCAAATGTAGCAAAGCTGAAGATAAACCAACACTAATTACTGTAATTGCAATTGTTTACTTTCTTTATGTGATGCTGATTGAAACTGAGGCAGCCTCCCCCTGAAACCCTGGCAGCCTTTTCTTTTTCTTCTGGCTCCTAATCCCTCTCAGAGCGTCCTGTGGAATCTTAAACATGTTGGATCAGTTTGGTCTCAGAGCAGACTGGAGAAGGGTGAGCTTCTTGGATCAGTACCATGGGTAGCCTCAGCACAGAGGGTCACACAAAGGGACCGTTGGATGACCTGGGGGGTGGGGGGGTTGATTTTTCTCTCCATCCTTCTCTTCTGCTCTCTCAGCCCTCTGGCTGAAGATGATGCTGTTTTGTTCTAATCCACTTTTAGCTCCTCCACATTAAAGGCTTTGGACATCTTTCCACAACCCCTGAACACAACTTGTTCTTTGTGTTTCAATTCTTACTTCCCAAGACCCAAACACTGAGCCCTCACAGACGTCTTTACAGCCTGATCTACTAGAGGTTTGTGTGTTTAAAAATGTACAGACCTGATGGCGCATGTAAAGCTGATGTACTAACTGGGTGCACCGTGGACTGGGTCTGTCAAGATGAGCAAAAATTATGCATAATCCATTTAGCCTGTCTGACTTTAGGATATGGGTCAATGACAAAAAGAGGGTCTAAAAACTTATTTTAAAAAAGTTCTTTGTAAATGGATAAAAAACACATTTCTGAGTGAAGAATTATGTTTTCTAACAAATGTCAGTAGGTGATCAACATTTAAAAGTTTTTAAGTTCATTATTTTTTAGTGTTTTTAATTTGAGCACCCAAAAATGTCAGGTGGTGCAACCAAATATATGAAAATATATTTATATGTTCCTGTTATTTTTTCTGTGTGAAATTATTGGCAAGTATCTCTCAAGTGTCTGTAGTGACTCATACATTTTCATTTTGTGTGTTTCATTTCTTTTATTTGTGAATAAGATAAATAATTTGATGTTAAAATAACATTTCACATTATTACATTGGTTGTACCACCTGACATGGAAATTGTTCCAGTCACCAATGAAGTGAAAAAACCTTTTTTATCAGTNTCTCAACAGCTTTAAAATTCTTTTTATTTGCAAAGAACGTTTTATTTAAAAAGGTTCAAGCATAAAATAATGCCACTGTATTTTTAATTTCCATTTACAATAACTGACATTCAATTTTTAGAGTTTAATTACTGTGGATACTTGTCAGGACGGTTGCACCACCTGACATTTTGGGGGTTTGAGGAACCAAAACACAAAAAAACATGTTATATTTTAATAATTTAAAGATGTGTTCAAATAACACAGGTTTCATAGAATAAAGAAATACATGTGATGAAATACTCAATTCATGATGGAAGGAAATATTGCACTCAGACACAAAAAAGGGGACGTCACGTCATTGACCCATATACAGAATATATGCCGATTATCAGAATGCACAAAATACTATGAGGAGGATGATGCAAATGTAATCATTTAGCACCCACAATGTGATTTCTCAAACCTGAAACTGACTGTGGTTGCTGTTTTTGTGTCTATATTCAGCATGTTTGAAAGGCAGGTGCAAACCGACACAGCTTTACACGTGAATAGGTGCAGTCACTGTGGCAAGGAGACAGGTGCAATCAGAAATAAAATCAGTGGAGGCAGCGTCTTTCCAGCAACACCATTTTTGAGCTGCTGGATGAGCTAAGGGCTGGAGTCACACAAAAGGGGCCTTTGGAAAAACTCCTTGCAATGCTGCATTTTCCTTTGTTTGTCAGGGGAGAGTATGGATGTGGGTATGAGGTTTTTTGTTTGTTTACACTTTTGTTTGTGTTTGTTTCATTCCTTTTATCTGTTAAAAAAGAAAAAAATATATACTATGTACTGATTGTTAAACTGAAATTTTGTCAACTTGTAAAAGCAATAAAAAAGAATTAAGGAAAAAAAAATGCAGCAAGAGACTTTTGCCATGTGAACACAAACAAACCAAGTGACAACTGCAACAACTATCATTTTTGCCGCTGAATCAAAACAAAGCGAAGAAACCACAGGTGTGATTACAGCCGAGGTGTTGGTTTTGATTCTGAACTTAGATTTGAGCCTCACAACACAGAGACACCAAACAAAGTGTTTTATCATCTTAGAAACATTTTCAGGTTCCTCCTCTCTGAAGCCAGTTTGATCTTTTTAAAAGTGTCTTCACCTCTTCCTCACCTGTGTGCGTCAGTGTGCCCCCTGAGTTTTTCTTTCTTCACCAAAGACCCTCAGATAAACTGCAGAGCAGCAGTGGGTGATGGGATGTGAAAGATAAAGGAAGATAACGCTCTTTGGTGTGCTCTTTGCCCAAAAGCGCATTTCTTGATTTTTTTTCTTTTAAGTCTTATTGTTGATGTTTAGAAGCAAGAAGGCAGCCTTTGTGCTGATATTTCAGAGAGAAATTTGACAAGATTAAACAAAACCACCATGTTAAAAATATAGACCTGTGGAGCTTTGGATCAGGACAAAAACCAAGGTGGAGAAAATGGGAATACAAATGGCTGGCTCTGCTGATATATGTTATTTATGGCAGCTTAAACTTTTGTTTTAAGCTACTGGAGGAATCAATAACTGAGGACTGACTTGAACACTCTATTTCACTTAACAGAAAGAGCGTTTTTCCCGTTCATGCCAAATGGCTTGAGGCTGCGTATCCTAAGAGCAGCGGGAAATGTGTGCAAGATGCTAATTTAGTAATGTACCTTGCTCTGAATTAAAACACTGAGTAAACAATTTGTATGGGGACTCTTTGGCTGCTGACCACATTCTAATCCATAACAATGGCATCACCCTATTAACCCCAGTGTGCAGTCCGGAGTAGCTTTGACTTAACATGGCGTTCATTCATTATGCAGACCACCTTGCTAATTTTCTTTTCTGTTCATCTCATGTGGTGTTTTTAAGGATTTCAGTCCTGAACAAGTGCCTACAGGCAAACAAGGCCAAAACAAGAAGAGATAATCATTGTGACTGATATGACACACTTATTTCTCCTCATTGGTAACTCATACCCATGAACATGCACACAAGCCTCATCTACACATTTTTAAAGCTACGTTCTACTTTGGTATGAGTGCTATCAAACCATGTGAAGAGCAGCCGTTCTCTCAGGGCACCTTGTTGTATTTCACCCTGAGGCATCTTTGAAACTGAAAGACAGGGATGAAACCTGCACATGCAGATTGTCCAGACTGTGACAGAGATTAAAATCAGCTCTCAGTACTCCAGAGGTACAAAGCGTTTAAAAAAGCTGTTAAGCTGTGAGGGCGCATTACAGTCAGAATGGAACAGTCACAGGAGCTTAGATTATATATATAAAAAGATATTTATGGGCTGTTCTGCCTTTTAATTGGACAGAGGAGGAGGACAGCGGATAGAGTAGGAAAGGGGGTAGAGAGTGGGGAATGACATGCGGGAAACAGGCCACAGGCAGGAATCGAACCTGGGCCACCCGCTCGAGGGCAAACCTTATGGCATGCAGCCATATCCCCCTGGCCATCTGCGCCACAAGATTACAATTTTTAAGACCATTTCATCTTTTAACCGTTTTACCTTTGTCTGTCATTCTCTGATGTCTTCAGGTTACGGGATAATAGATGCACACATTGAGGGATAGAAGATATTTTATTTATTTAGAGATTGGGCCATGTGAGAGACCCTGATCAGCTCAGCTTTCCAGTAAAGAATCAAATCCTCCAACTGTGCATCCAGAAGCTTTAAAGCTTTCAAGGTCTGCTAGCTTTGAAAACGACAGAAAAAAACCACCATATGAAAATGTTAGAGGTTCTAAAGGCATACAGATGCATCTCAATGAACTAGAATCAGGGGAAAAATCTATTTATCTGAGTAGTTTGATTAAAAAGTGAACACATTTATCATATATCTTCAATACATAGAGAAAAAAAAACATTTTGATTATGCATAAGTTTACCTACCCCAGCAGAATTTATGATTTCTTGGCCATTTTTCAGTGAACATGAATGAAAACACAAAAATGACCCTGATCAAAAGTTTCATACTCTGGTGATTTTGTCCTGATAACATGAACAAAAGTTAACACAAATGTGTTTTAATGTATTCTAAAGGTAACCATCCTCACCTGTGATCTATTAACTTGTAATCAGTCTGTGTGTATAAAAGGTCAGTGAGTTTCTGAGCTCCTGACAGACACTTGCATCTTTACCCAGTGCTCCACTGACATCTCTAGATTCTGAGTCATGAGGAAAGCAAAAGAATTGTCCAAGGATCTGCAGGAAAAGTTATTGAAAATGTAAAAAACAATAAAAAGATATAAAAAGATATAAAAAGATTCCCAAGTAATGTAGGCTGTAATAAGCAGAGTTTAAACTCTAATCAAGAAGTGGAAAAGAAGGGTTCTGTTGAAACCAAACCACAGTCAGCCTGGAAAATTGTTTGGGATGCAAAGAAAAACCCCAAATAAATTCAGCTGACATACAGGACTCTAACAGTGTGTACTCACCAAAAGCGTTGAAAGCGGGTGTACTGGCGCGACAAGTAAAATCGTGTCGCGCTAGATGCTCAAGTTGTGACGCTGGTACAAATATGCCAAATTTGCCGCAGCAACGTTGCAAGAAGAATCCGCTATTTTCATCATATCATTTCATCGTGGAACATGGCTCCGATTACCACCATCGCTGCTCTGTACCTGCTGTGGAGAAGTAATCTGTGGGCTCGGCGCCGTCGTCGGTACTGGGTACATGCTACCCTACTGAGGCGGTGTGAGCTCGGTGAGTTCCACCGTCTCTTGCAGGAGCTGCGTCTTGACAACGTCAGGTTCCAGCGGTACTTCAGGCTGACTGTCGCCCAGTTTGAAGAGCTGCTATCCAGGGTTGGTGCCAGGATCTCCCGCCTGGATACCAACTACAGGCGCCCCATTCCAGCTGCGGAGTGCCCTTCCATCTGTCTCCGGTGAGTCCCCGTTTAGCAGAATGCTCTGCGTTAGTGACATTGACTACCTTTACATGCACACCATATTCGGATTAAGGTCCATATTCTGATTAAGGAAATATTCAGAATAAGGTGTTTACATGCACCACAGAGCGCTGAGCGAAGGGAATATTCCCGTTTACATGTTAATCAGCATATTCTGAATAAACCGTAGCAGTAGTAGTAGTAGCGAAATGACAAGAAGTCATTTAGAGGCGTTTTTTTTTTAAAACACTGTATTGACATCAGCACCAACTGGTCGGAGATGCTTCTTTATGGCTATTCTGTGAAATATATCTATCAGTGCAGCTGCTGGTCGTTCAAGAAAAGGAAGCTCATTTTTTTCCCAGCCTACATCATAAGTGTGTTTGTTTATTTGTATGTAAATTATACCCTCCTTTTCTTTTCTAGTCATTTTTGATAAAGACAAAGTCTCTGGTGATTCGGTATAGCCACCGGATCAGTTCATACAACGGAATGAGAGACTTTGAAAATGTTCGGGTGAATGTAAAAACTTTAAGATCCCTGATTCGCTCATTCCACTGTCAATCAAAAAGAAATTCCCCCTCAGATAGATCATCCAATCATCACGCAGAGACCGAGCGTAAGGGCCCGCCCACTGCCCCATAGACCCCCAGAGACCCTGAGCGTCTGTCTGTGTAAAACTCTGTGGAACTGCAGAGATGAATGAGAAATAAGTCGTGACGGTTTCCTGTGATAAGCAGCTGATTTTCAACAAAAGATGAACGTGTTCTAGCGCAGATTTAGTGCACAGGACTGTTTCCTCCTCGCCCCAAAAGTGTAGAGACTTTTGCCTTCTTGCCGTTTTGAACATGCGCAGACGGAAAACATCCTTTAACAGTTTACTCTGGAGCATATTCCGATTAATGCGTTTACATGACCCAGTATTCGGGTTAATACAGGCATATGCTAGGGGTGTTATTCGGATTTTTAATAATCGGAAAATGAGCTTATTCAGGTTACGACAATTGGAATAAGGTGTTTACATCACTCCCACGCAATCCGAATATTGTCCTTATTCCAATTAATACAGGAATATGGTGTGCATGTAAACGTAGTCAATGTCCACGCTAATTGGCTGTCTAGGCGCGTCAAAAGGCTCGCTCACTGGAAAAGTTCAATTATTTCAACTCGAGCGTCAAGCAATTTTTCGCTGGAAATGCTTGACGCTTGAATGCTTGGTGCTCGACGATGGAGCGTCAATTCACGACTTTAGAAGTTTTTCATATGTAAAATTGTCTACGCTTTTGGTGGGTACATACCGTAAAAATTGTGGTCTGGATCTTTCAAGATGCACAACATGAGGCACTTAAAGAAACATGGGTTGCATGGTCAAGTCGCCAGAAGAAAACTGTCTCTACACAAATGTCACAAAGTTTCCCGCTTACAATACACCAAACGAGAGAGAAGCCTCAAAACTTCTGGAACAAAGTCATTCGGAGTGATGAGAGCAAAACTGATTTTGGAGAGGAGTCAACAAGGCCTATGATGAAAGGTCCACCATTCCTACTGTGAAACACGGAGGTGGATCACCGATGTTTTGGGGATGTGTGAGCTACAAAGGCTCAGGAAACTTGGTCCAAACTGATGAATGAAGGATGAGAAAATACTGGAGGAAAAAAAACGGCACTTATCAGCCCAGAAGTTGTGCATGGGACGTAAAAGAATAAAGACAGTTTGTTGATAAATGGCTTCACCCAACCACTAACCAGGAAAGAAAAGTTTTGTGTTATCATTCATTATATCTGAGAAAAGGTCAAGATATCATAAATTCTACTGGAGTATGTAAACATAGGAACACAACTGTACATGTGATAAATGGTTAGGGATATTTTTGGATGAACTACTTCATGAATGCAGCATGGTGGTGATCAGACTGTGACACTCCTGAGGTGTGATAGAAGCTCAGGTATCTTAGCTGCCTTTAGCTCATCTGCAATCCTTGCTCTGGACAATACCTCATTGATCCTCTTTGGGGTTCAGGTCTGGTGGGTGCTAAAGTGGGCAAGTCCTGCTGTTAAATTGATCCAGAATCCCAGCAAAGCTTGTCAGCGGAAGGAAGCATGAAGTGCCTTCGAATTCCCTGCTGGTCAGCTTGTCTTGGCCAAAGGCAGGGGTCCCACTGGATGCCAGATTAAGTTTAGTCTACTTCAAAAAATCTTACTAAACTGCCTCAAAAAATCATGAAATGTGAAAACTTGTGCTGCCTTATGTAAAAGTCTTAAGTGCAGAAAACCAAACTAAATCATGAGTCTACTAAAACTCTTTAGAAGGATTGTTACCCAAGGAGATATAGCTTTAAATAGCAAACAACCACTGATGCACACACTAGGGGGCAGTTAAGAGTGAGCAGATAACTTGAAGAACTTATTTTTTGGACCATGGGAGGAAGCAGGAGTACCCAAAAGAACCCACACATGCACATGGAACCATGCTACTTCCACACACACATGAACTCATCTGTTGACATCTATGCTTTTACCCAGTGGGTGTCAGGAGGTCAGCCATGCCAGACATCAGAGGTATTATTCACATGCTGATTGGCTGTTCACTTTATGTGTTGTTCATTTTCAACAATTGGCACAGGCAAACTTCTCGGTAAAGCACTAATAACTCCAAAGAATCGAATACATTTTCCGATATTTATGTTTGACAGTCTTCCATAAGTGATGTCATCCAGTGGTGTTGTTGAATATACAGATGATATACTGCAGTCTGAGAACTCAAACTGGAGCTCAAGGCCACGCTGAAGGCTTCCTTCACTCATTATTATCACTTTTTTTGACAAAAAATACTTTTTGAAGTCAGGTTTGGGCTCTCACTATTTTTTTTTTTTATCATCTAATGACAAAACCTAAGGTTTGCACAAAATATACACACAATGCACTGGTTAAGTTGTGGTATGAAAAGACTGGACTGAAATTAAAAAGGAGCTTTTGATGGTCCAGAAAAGTACTATGACTCAAGAGGAAACATCCAGTCACTGAGAATGAAGCCTAAGCAGAAGTGTTAAAAACCACAGTTCATCCTCTGGATGCCAGAGACGACACACACACCAGGCCAAGAAAAGAGACTTTACAGCTTTGAAAAAGTATTTACAGCCACCTTCATAGAACGGCTTGGGTCTGAATCACTTTCACCATGAGCACAAATTGGGTGAATTCTCTAATTCAGCCTTTTACAAGATATAAAATACAAGATAGAAATAAAAAATCAACTAAAATCAGGTTTAGTAGAGGTCAGGTTGTAGAAATTCTGTATCATTGATTCAATTTGTCAGAAACTGTTCAAGAAAAGCTGCTTACTTTTCCTTCTGACTGGCCGTCATTTTTGAAGTTTCTTTTGTCTTCATGATTTGTAATGTCATGAGAGGCGTTACCAAAACGGGAACGGCCTGGGACAGAGTAAAAGTGATGCACCAGTCTCCAAACTCCAGTTCACTCTCAGGGGAGGCTTTATTTAACACAACAAAACTTCAGACCAACATAACTTAAAATTCCTTTTTCTGGGGAGCTGGCAGGCAGTGCTGAACTTAAAATGTCTTTGAAGGATAAATCAAATCAAAAAGAGTCTCTGGTTCACCAATATCCTGCTTCTTTTTCCCTTTAGAGTCCCGGGCCTCCACCTCCTTTGCCAGCTTACTCTCTCCTTCTGTTCCAGGTGTTACAAAATCTTCTCCCAGCTCCAGAAGCTCCTCCCCCCTGCCTCAATCACAGGTCTTAAGCACCTGCAGCTGTCTTCCCCGTGGTGCATGCTGGGAGCTGTAGTGTCCCCCTTGGCGGCCATTTTGTGTGGTGGTTGGGTGCTGGGTTCCGTAGTCCACTCTTTGGCGGCCATCTTTTAGGTCCTGAGCCCCAGGACACCTGCCTGGACTGTTTTGCTTATCTTGACCATAAAACGGTCAAAATATGTCCAGTGCATAAGTGCTTAGGCCTAGTTTTCTGGAATACTAGAAACTTTCAATATCTGGTGTCATTTATGATTCACTGCATGTTATGTGAGAGAAAAACACTTTAAAACTGAAGAAAAACACAAACAGAGAATTGGATGTTAGAGGTTTAGTGAAGAAAAAAAACACTTCAACATAAAAAAAATTGAACAGGAGAAGTTGAAAATCTAAACATCAACAAACATGTGCAACAACGTTTATTAGATTTATTCTCTTATATTGTAATAAAAGTCATATTTGACAGCATCACCAAATCATTCAGCATCTCACAGCTTGACTTTCTTTTTGCATAAAAGCTCCTGAAGGATGTTTTTATCCTCTTCATGTCATTCATGTCATTCATGTCAGCCACTCACGCCTATTGTACAGTATAAACAAGGCATGGTACAGTATTTATAAAGTTCAGCAACAATACAAGCCTCAAATAAGACTCACACAGCACAAAAAAGACTGGAAACATTTCTGAGACCCCAGAAAGACCTCACGCTATTTTACACATGACAAGTCACACACACACACACACTGGTGTACAGTACAAACACAGGATGTTCCTCTGTTCTAAAAAGGTTACTACGTATCGTCAACAGTGAAATTTGTTCATACTGTACAAATAAGACTCGGTAAATCCTTCCAAAAGAGTCACCACACAATACAAACATCAAATTACGCATGAAAACTAGATAGAGAGAGCATCATACATCCTGACATTCAGCCCATCAAACATGACCTTTTCTCACACAAAGTTGCTCCTTCAGACGCCCCTTTTTTCTCAGAGTCATGCAGAAACTTTAGAGGAGGTTTTATGACTGGGGATGATCCCCTTTTAGCATTTTTGGAAAAACTCTGCTCTGTTTTCTCTGTGCTTCCCTCTCATCCATCCACTCCGCTGTCTGTGTGTTTCCTTAAATGCCTGAGTTAAATTACCGTAATAACCACATATTGGCTGAAAGAGCAACATCTCAGCTTTTACAAACCATTGGAACTTTTTTGATTTTGGAAACCGTCAAGGAAAAAAGAGCACTCAAATGCAAATGTGTTTGGCACTGACACATCCAGACCTAACGGGTTAACAAATGTCTTCACCCAACCACTAACCATGAGTGAAAGAAGTTTTTGTTCTATCATTTTCTATCATTCATATGTTTTGAAAAATGGCCAAGAAATCAGAAATTCTTCCATAGTATGTAAACTTATGAGCACAACTATTTGTGTTGTAAAACATGACTGCAATGAGCCTAAATTATGAGATCAGATCATAGTGCATATGGGTCAATGACAAAAAGAGGGTCTAAAAACTTATTTTTTAAAAAGTTCTTTGAAAATGGATAAAAAAACATATTTCTGAGTGAAGAATTATGTTTTCTAACAGATTTCAGTAGTTGACCAACATTTCAAAGTTTTTAGGTTCATTATTTTTTAGTATTTTTAATTTGAGCACCCAAAAATGTCAGGTAGCGCAACCAAATATATGAAAATATATTTATATGTTCCTGTTATTTTTTCTGTGTGAAATTATTGGCAAGTATCTCTCAAGTGTCTGTAGTGACTCATACATTTTCATTTTGTGTGTTTCATTTGTTTTATTTGTGAATAAGATAAATAATTTGATGTTAAAATAACATTTCACATTATTACATTGGTTGTACCACCTGACATGGAAATTGTTCCAGTCACCAATGAAGTGAAAAAACCTTTTTTATCAGTATTTCAGAGAAATCTACAAACTTTTCCACTTGGTCACAAATGTCATTTGGGCTCCTCTGGCTGATGCAGTTTCCTGTTTCCTGTTTTATTCTCTTCACTTAGAAATAAAAGTCTAATGTTACGGTTGCACCACCCTGACATTTGACAAGGTGAAAATTACGGGACAAAAGTTTTTTGAATATCTTAACAGCTTTAAAATTCTTTTTATTTGCAAAGAATGTTTTATTTAAAAAGGTTCAAGCATAAAATAATGCCACTGTGTTTTTTAATTTCCATTTACAATAACTGACATTCAATTTTTAGAGTTTAATTACTGTGGATACTTGTCAGGACGGTTGCACCACCTGACATTTTGGGGGTTTGAGGAACCAAAACACAAAAAAACATGTTATATTTTAATAGTTTAAAGATGTGTTCAAATAACACAGGTTTCATAGAATAAAGAAATATAAGTGATGAAATACTCAATTCATGATGGAAGGAAATATTGCACTCGGACACAAAAAAGGGGACGTCACGTCATTGACCCATTTACATTCTTTCATTGCTCAGAACAAGTTTGGAATAATCATTTTGATTTATAACCTACCTCAAGTCTAGGAACATGGAAACGAGCAGACAGGACAAAAAGCAGCCATGTTGCCACAGGTGCTTCACATGTGGTTCAGCTGATTAAGTGGAGGAGCTGACCAACTTTAAAAAGGCTGCATTCAAGTTCAACCAGGAAATCACAAGATTGGAACCACTCTTCCTCTATATGAGCAGAGTTTAGGAGTGGAGCAAAAGAAGAGAAGTTTCAGTAAGAGTTTAGGAGAGTTTTTTCTTGTTATCCACAGTGGTCTAATATCAACCCTTTCATATTTGGCCTCAAAACATTTTGAAGGTGATTCAACTTTGAGTAAAAAGAATTGTGGCTCAATCTGGTTCAAATCTGATGAACAGCTTGTAGCTTCGTTGAACGACAGGAACGTTTCATTTCTGCGTTAGAGGAGAGATTGAGGTCAGTATTTTTTTTCTGATCTTATTGTGCCATTGAATCACAATTATTGACATTAAAAAAAGAAAAAGTTGCCATTTTTGTTCTACTGCTTTTAAACCCTGTTTCTCCACACAGCTCAGGGGGGAGGAATGATAAATGAATTATGGAATGAAACTCATGTCTCTGATACTGACTCAAGAGAACCAAGTAGGATGGTTAAAGATTCAACTACCAGGGGATGATGTAAACATGTGAAATAAAAAATACTTACCTGTCAGGACCTCTGTTCCACTGATCTCACTGTGAGTCCACACACAGCAGCAGGTGCAGATGGTGTGATAGCCAATCATCAACATCAGTAATTCTGGCTTTAAAGATGGAAACAGAGTGCCTACTTTACTGCTCAGACATTTTGATTTTGGTTTCTTTGTATAAAATTTGTGACTGTTGAACCAGAATGCAATATTTTCTTTTCTGAGATCAATTTGAATGGTGGAATTGAGAAGAACCAACTGGCCCTAATAAGAGCTGTTCCAACACTACAAATCTAAAATCTAAAATCTAAAATCTACCCCCCATCTAAAAGATGGCCCTGTGGGGTAACAACAATCCACAAAAGATCCATTTAAAAATACTGATAGGCTACACATCTTCAACGATTACAAAAAGGATATATCTATAATAAAACACTGGGAATTAGAGTGTACAAACTGATAAACAACAACGTACCAAATGAGAGGCAGCAGGGCAGCAGTCACCAAATCAAAGGCTTCTGCTGCAAACAGGTGAGCCTGGTTGTCAATTAGTGACCTCACCTGGAAATAAGCAGAGGAGAGACAGGGAACAAGCTGCACGGTGGCGCAGTGGGTAGCGCTCCAGCCTCACAGCGAGAAGGTCGCCGGTTTGATTCCCAGTTCAACATGGGTGACCTTTCTGTGTGGAGTTTGCATGTTCTCCCCGTGCATGCGTGGGTTCTCTCCGGGTACTCCAGCTTCCTCCCACTGACCAAAAACATGCCCACGTTAGGTTAACTGATTATTCTAACTTGGCCGTAGGTGTGAGTGTGTGTGTGAATGGTTGTTTGTCTCTATGTCAGCCCTGTGATTGACTGGCGACCAATCCAGGGTGTACCCCGCCTCTCGCCCAATGACAGCTGGGATAGGCTCCAGCCACCCGCGACCCTGAATAGCAGATTAGACGGTATAGAAAATGGATGGATGGAGACAGGGAACAAAGAACATACAGCTGTAACACACTCACCCTTAAAACAATGAATAAATAATTTGTTCTGCACTCAACCCACTAAATGTAACACTCACTATCTCAAGGCTTGTTTGCAACCAGAAAATATATGAATGATGTCACATCAAACACTTTTTTTTTCATTCACATCTTTATTATTATTATTATTATTATTATTATTATTATTATTATATGTAGTAGTAGTAGTTTTCACCATTTGTCCACATGAATTCTTACAGTTTTATCCTACCTTTATTTGAGCCAACAGCAGTGAGTTGAGATGAAGATCTGTCTCATGAGATTGACCTCACCAAGAGGTCGGCAGCACAGTGATATAAGGATGCATCATGCTTTTGTGAGCCAGCTTTACTCCTCAAACAGCAGCTTCAATACTGATGCTCTGCAGATAACGGGCAGAGGAAGAGAAATGTAACAGAAAGCAGAAGAGCTGAGGCCTCAGTTCACCTTAGATTGTTCTTTTGGCTGTTTTTATTTACTCCTCGTCACTTCTGGATCTTGGAGCAGAGCCTTTTGCCACCTTTCTAAATAAAAGATGTAAACCCGAGAAAGAGGAGATGCTCTTAAGAACTGCACTGTGCCAGACGCCTGAGCCTGTTTGAAACATATCTTTGGCATGTGTATTTGAAAAAGCAGCGAAAGACTAAATAAAAGTGTTGTCAATAAGTATTTCATGAAGCAGCTCTTCTCTGAGGCTCACACACAAACTGGATCACTAACTCCCTGAAAGAAAAGTTTGAATAAATCATACCATGTTCCAATCATTGTGAATTTTCACTGGAGTTAAGTGCATCTTCACACTCATCCTGCACTTCTCCACGCTGGAGTCTTTTGCCAAACTAGTCAACTTCATTGCAATTAGGCCGATATCCCAGTTAAAGACTTATCGTTTGTTGCTGGATTCAGCAGCATTTTGGCTGGTCCAGGAGAAATTTCTTGGAAATGCTGACAATTTGCAGAAATAGTTCTTATTTTATTGAATAACTGGACTCAGATGTTTAACTGTTAGCACGGTAAGACTAAACATCCGAGTCTAGTTGTCAGATAAAAAAGAACAATTTCTGAATTTTATGAATCAAGACAAACATTATTGAGTTAATGCTGACAATTACTCATCAGTTAGTTTTTTGTCCAGCATCTCGTGAGGAAAAGAAGTGCACAGACAAAATAAGTGAAAACCAAATACCAAAAGTTTACTGTTTGGATATCTGTTAGAACAGTGATTCCCAAACTTTTTTGTCTTGTGTACCACATGAGCCTTTTTGTCGTACGGTGAATACTCCCTCCTTCATGTGTGTTCATGATTCTCCAAAAGTAAAATGCAACACAACTGATTATTGAGTGAAATCATTTTATGTGATCTCCTTAATTTGAACATTTAACTCCATGGCATTTTCCTCTTTCAAACTCAAAAGATAAAAATAAAAGGTTATGATGCATTGAAAATAATAATAAATCAGAATGAATAAGTAAAATCAAATTAATCAACCTGCCTTTGTCATTCTTACATCTACCATACTGAAAATTAAAAAAATAAAATAACAATAAATAAAACAACTGGAGTTCTGTTGAGAAAGTCCCCTTTAAACATTCAACCTTTGAGGAAGGTTTGGTCTCTTCATCCATTTCTCAGCGGCTTCTCTGAACACTCCTGAATTCAGAGCAACTGAATGTTTCAGCCATTTCTCCATGTTTACCTGGTTGCAGGTAAGCAGCTCTTTTGGTTTTGATGCGGCTGTACCACAGGTCATTGTCTCCTCAGGTAAGCTAGTTATAGTGCACATGTACCATTTCATTGACAGGCTGATCTCAGTGCACCCAGGTTGAAAATGAATTATTTAATGTTTCCATGTGCCCCCTGCTCCCCTGGTTGAGAATCACTGTTTAAAGAGCATATTGCAGGTTAAACACAACTTTGAATAAAATCATAGGAAAGATGCTCAAAAACAATGTTTCGAAGGAATTTTTGAAATTAGTGAACCACGGAGTTTGCTGGAGACGTTTTAGTTCACTTTTTTTACTTCTGCATTAAAAACCAGCATTGTGCTGTTTGGTCATCCAGGGGAGAAACTGCTGAAAACTCCTCAGTTTAACATGAACATGGATCAGACTGTTACTGCTGTTAATGAAAAGGAGAAAATCTGCATTCCTATACATATGAGGGTCCTCAGGATCAAAATGATGGGACTTTTAGACACGATGAAGAACAGGAACATGCTGTTCACATCAGCGTATTTAAAGTTTGAACTCAGAAACAGAAACTTAAAAAGTCCGTAGTTTGTTTGGTGCTGATCACAAATCAGTCCGTTGGAAGAGTAAAACTTGTAAAAATGGCAAATCTGAACTACGGTTTTCCGCGAGTGTGAGAAAAGAGATGCAGCACCTGCCTCGGTGATATCATATATTCAACAAACACTTTCTACCCGTTAAAATTCGTATATCCACTAATCCAGGGTCATAAAATAAATAAATCCAGACTGACGGTGCTCAGATGACGTTTTTCTCTGGATGAATCTCTGATAAATCCTTGTTTACATCTAGCACCTGTTCCCGGGCTGTGTCTGCTGCTGCTGCTGAACCTGTCGCTGTCTGCGGCTTCACCTCCATCATCTCACCTGGTCCTGGCTCCAGTATCTGATCCTGAACTCCATCATAAAACCAGGAGCATAGTCTCCCTGTCGCCACAAACGATCGTTTTTTTCATTGACCGATATAGAGATGAAGTCCCGTTTCTTCAGCTGCACAAAACGAACCTGAGCATGGAAGCTAACTCTTTCCTCCTTTTGGGGAAAAGATGGACTCGATTTCCTGCTAAGTCGCTAATTTTGCATCCAGCGTAAGAATGCATCATTTAACCATCCCAATGAACGATCAAATCAAATAAAAAACTTGTAGAAACACGACTCAAAATCCCCGCTCTCACTCACTGTCTCCTATCAAACACATTAGATCAGAGCTGAGGCGGAGAACGCTCGTCCCCTGGATGACGTCAAATGACGCGGCGAAGGATGAAGCAGCTTTTTGAACAGGGACACTGAAAATAGCTACTTCATCCTCTAAATTTGTGCCTTTTTGTCAGGAATAATTAAAAAAAATCAGTGATTGTCTTATTCTACTACCACTTTCAAACCATATTAAGTGTTTATCCAAAAAAAAATGTAACCTGCAATATGCTCTTTAAGTGAGGTCAGATCCTAAAACACAAACACATGGTGATGTGGATTAACACCTTTGATTCTGTGGCTAAGAATATGATGCAAGGCATTATTGGTTATTGGTTATATTAGCACATTGGTGCTCACCATTATTGTTTTTCTGGTTAAATGTCATTTGGATGATTTGAGTGACTGAAGGATTCCCCTGCTTAGGCTTTAAGTACCTGCAGGGCAGTATTCATCGTGACCAGTAGATGTCAGTGATAACCTGGTTATGACCATAGACATAACCAGGTTATGTTGCTTAATGGACTGATGCTGCCTATTGGAGCAAAGGTATTAGCCAGGCGCCATCTTGGAAGGGTCTCCTGTATGGCCCAAGTACATTTATTTTTACTGAGCTTACAACTAATAATAATCATAACTTTCCTAATTTGTCCCTATTTTTCACACGGTTTGGCATATGAATGAATGAATGGATTAATTTAAATTTCAATGAAGAAAACAAGATTGTTTGTTCTTTTGAATTATTTCATTCTCTCCTTCCCGGCGTGTCAGCCTTCTGTTTACAAAGAAACAATGTTTTCGCTGACCGAAAACACAGACTTTTGAAAACACTCCAGAGTGGAACTTTTCGCTGTCTCCATGTAAACACTAAGCCGGGGAAAACCTGGAAACGCTGACATCACATTCAGCTCTGTGTGTGCACAATAAACCTCTGCTGTGCAGGCATGAACCCAACAACAACAACAACAACAACAACAACAACAACAACAGTGACCTACAGTTTAGTTCTTCTGCTGCTGAATCTACTGACTGACTTCTACCAAAACCTGCATTTATTGCACTATTTCTGCGATCAGGGAAGAACTTTTCAATATAAACTCCAGATGATCAGCTCACCTCTTCTTCAGCCTCTATACTGTTATCATGTATACAGCTTCTACAGTTATATCGCCATCTTCAGGCCTGACATGATACTACAGCATTTTCCGTCCCTCAGTGTTTCCATGCAGACACAGATTTTTCTTGTTGCGTTTTCATGCGTTTCAGGGTGAAACACTGTGAAAGGTTGTCGTGTAAATGGGGCCTAGATCTGTAGGAGCACAAACATAAGCACCAGAGGTTCTACAAGAAGATGAGAAACAAGCAGAGACTCTGGGAGCACCAGAGGGAGACGTCAGACTGTTACACAAACATTGATGGAAGGGTTCTACAGTTTGTCCCTGTACACTTCTGCACAGTACAGTCATAACTGCCTGCTCACACACTCACACACTCACATGCACAAACACACAACCCACCCACACACACCGTATCACTCAAGAGGATAGATCCTGACAAGCATATCTTTAACCTCTTAACTCTGCAGAAATCAGCTAATGGCTGGAAATGAAGCTTTGATTAGAAAATAACCAAGCCAAACGAGTCTACATTGTTTGATGCTCTTTACATTTCTAGAGAGAGTGAGAAATTTCCTTCACATTATACACCCACCCTCAATGGTACCTCTCTCTTCATGTGAGTCCGTGTGCCCAGTCCAATCCAGGCTCAGGGGGAGTTCCTCCTTCAGACACCACCAGATGAAAAAAAGAAAAAGTGGTGCTTTTAAAGTTGCCAAGATAGAAACATAACCTCGTCCTGGAGTTAGCATCTTCCAGCTTCAGCAGAGTTTTGTCTGAAGAAGCTGCGTGCAGACTCTGAGGCTTTGTCAGAATCCAGGAGAATCCTGCTCAGAGGTTTGAGAGGAAGTCAGGCTACAGCAGACATGTACAGGCTCCAGTGTCTCTAATGTGATCACTTACTCTTCTTCTCTGGTGTATTCAGTTCTGAAATGAAAATCTTTTGAGTTTCACACTAATGCAGTTTGAAGGCATTCCCTGAGGGTGTTTAAAATTGCGATGCGTAATTTTATGGGCAATTTCACGGACTGAACAATTAAGGTAATGGTGAAAGTAAAAGAAAAAAATGCTTAGGCCAGATAAAAATGGTGATAAGTAAATTACAGAATCATGCCCCTTAATGCACCACCTTTCCTTATCCCCATCATCATCATCATCTTTCTCCTCTTTCCTCAACGGTCTCAAAGCTGGTCTCCCTGAACACTTAGTGAAGAGGAAAAGAGAAAGAAATTGGACAGGAATGCCTGTTTCTAAGGAGCTGGAGAAACCCAAAGAGAGCCCCTTCAGCTCTGTTTGAAGTGGGGGGGCTCAAGGTGAAGCCGAACTTAAACTCTCCTCACCTGCTCCAGCCATTCTCTTAAGATCAGAGGAGGGAGCTTCAGAAAACCCTCAGACTTCAAATCATTAAAACACCATGAAGCTTGAGTGTCAGAGGGCCTGGTGCTGAGCTCTTTGGCTCTCATCAGAGGTGAGGGGCCCCAGGTTAGCAAGGGGGGAACAGAAGGCTGCAGTCAAATCAATAAGAAGTCAGCTCCTGTCCAACTTACAAGTGCCCGGTGTTTGTAATTTATGAACAAACTCTTACACACACACGCACACACACACACACACACACACACACACACACACACACAGAGCTAAAATATCAAGGTATCAAATCAGAAATTTTGACTTCACTGAAAAATGTTCTCTCTAAATTGGAAATCTTCATGTACTTTGTTCTGTCTCATCAAACCAAATAGTGAACTTCATCACTCTGTTTTTCTGCCATTCATCACTCACTTGTGCCTGCAGTTACGGCCCCAGAAATACCACCGCCGGGATCTCACCAAGAGCGTGTTTCCCCAGCAGAGCAAATCAATCTCCTCATGTGGAACAGAGGATGAATAGTCCAACTGGATGTCAGAGAGTGATCAGATACGAGGACAATGGTGCTGATATGAAATGCTCACTAAAGCCGTTAAGCATGGCTACCATGACAGCCGAGTGGGAGAGATAAGAACATGACATGAGAGATGGACTGGGACAGATGTTAGCAACAAAGAAATAGTCCTGTTAGACACAAAAAAGAGAGAGGTCCAACCTGTCAAAGTGATGCTTCGAGTCTAAACAGTCTGATTCTTTTATTGAAGGCTCTATTAGGACTCAAGAAGCGATCGTGAAATGGCCTCACTGTTATTTGCCTGTTTATAACTCATTGTGATTATCAGCAGAAAAAAAATATGAACAAGAATTTCTGAATACTAATTCACAGTAACTTGATGGGGGTTTGATTTTTTTAAATGAACACAATGGATAGCGACCAAAGGTGTTACAGCAATCAACACAAAACTCACAGCAGCTTTTCAAAAGCTCAACTTGGTACACTTCAGAGACCTTTCCTTTTCCTGTTGTAGCCTCATTTTCCTGCCAGCTTTATAGGGGATGTTAAATATGTTTTTATAACAGTAGCATGAGGTGCAAGAACAGCGCTGCCAGGATCCTGATGAGGGTGCGCAAACACGAGCACATCACCCCTGTCCTGAAATCCCTTCACTGGCTCCCAGTTGCATACAGGATTGAGTTCAAGATCTCCCTTCTCACCCACCAGTGCATTTATGGGCATGCCCCCCTATACCTGCAGGAACTCCTTTCCCCCCAGACCTTCTCACACACCCTTCGCTCTGCTGCCACCAGAACTCTCAAAGTCCCCAGGACCAAGCTCCACACCATAGGCGATAGGGCTTTTTCCTCTGCTGCCCCGAGGCTGTGGAACGCTCTCCCTGATCATCTGAGGGCCCCACAGACCACAGAAGATTTTAAAAGAAATCTTAAAACTTATCTTTTTAAAAAAGCATTTGGCTAGTGGCAGTAAAGTGTAAGTGACTTAATACTACTTTGACATGTAGTATGTAGTAGGCCTACTACATACTACATACTACAGTAGTAGGTAGTAGGCACTGCCTACTACCTACTACTTCCACATGTAGTATGTAGTATGACTGTTTTGTTGGACCTGTTAAGTAGTATACTACTCTGGATTTCAGGAAGTGGAGCTGATGGATTTTTTTCTAATGTTTAATTTCATCATAAATAAACCATGAGAACATTTGGCATTTCAGTCATTAATTCACCACATCAATCAGTGGTGAAGTTACAGGAGCAATAAAAGTAGATAAGTTGAATTAGATGTTAATGAGATACAAAGGAAAATAAATAAATGAAATTAAGCATGTGAAGGAAGTTGTAATTTTTTTTGAGAATTGTTATGGTTTTTTCATTATTTTAGTGGTTCAAGGAACATTTTTAATTCATTTAGAAAAACAACAAATTCAGGGAGAGATAAAAGTCCCGATTTTATCACATTTGCAAAGGTATAGAAGTCTATTACAGCAAAATCGCCATATTTGATTTTTTTTTATCTTGCACCAATAGTTATCGTGTATTGAAAATAAATCTGAAACCAACTGACTTTTTATTTTTACAGCTGGTGGAAAAACTGCGTCCTCATTACCCACGTAGGCTGTTAGTGTAAAATAAAAAGTGATAAATGATTTAGGGGCTTTTATGAATTTGGTAAAAGTAAACAGCTCTTTCATGATGAAGTGAGCAGATTTACCGCTGTTTCTTTCCTGTCACTTCACTTTTATCTCTGGGACCGTTTCACATTCTTGTTGTTGTGTTGTAGTTGAGCTGATTTATTCCAGTAGGTGTCAGTAATTCACCTCAACCTGAGCGCCCCCAAACTGACAAACGGCATTAGCGCCGTGCATTGTGGGAAACAATACGCCAGGTAGACTGGTCCGTTACAGACTGAGAAATTTTCTCCGATCAGTAGGACATCCGGGAACTTGTCGTTTACTACAGATCTCGCAAGTTTTCACAAACTGCCTCCTACATACTGAATTTCAGCCGAAGTAGTAGGCATAGCTAGTGTAGTAGGCGGTTTGGAAAACAGCCCCAGTGTTCTTCTTGCTCCCTGTGTGTCTGGTGATGTCACCTCCTGCCCTTGTGTTCCCTTCCTTGTCTTAATTATCCCTCATGAGTTTCACCTGTGTCCTGTCACACACCTGTGTTGATTAAATATCTTTAAAGTAAGCTGTGTCCCATCTTGCCCTCCACCCTCAAACCCCTTTATCAGGTAAGGAAAACTGAACAGTGTGAGGGATGTACAATATGTGTACAGGTGAATTTGAGAAATGATTTCTCAGAGCAAAGAAACATTTGTTGTTTATTACAAGTACACAAAAGGCCTCATAGCCACAAATTCTCAGCAATGCTCGCCCAGATGTTTTAAAATGTATTTCAGCGCACCACTTCCTGTCCAGCATGATCTAGATTAGGCAAACTGTTGCTCTTGTTTTTCCAGGTTTGTCAAGTGAATGTTGCTCATATTAAGTCTAATCAGACTTTTTCAGTTATGAAAATAAGAAGAATATGAATATTTTCAAATTACATGACATGGATACTTATGAAGAATATCCATCAAAGCTGTAGAACATTAAAATGAGCTTTTATGCTGTCTGTGGGCTGTGCTGTGGTCATTGGGTGGCTTGAATGGGAAAAGCTGTCACATTTATCTTCTTTAGGCAGTCTCACACGACTGCCCCCCCGTGAACTGCAGCCATTCTGAGCACTTCAGCCAGCATCAGAATACAGAACATCAGAGTGGACGTGGGCTCAGTCCCTGGTCCGCAGTTAGAATTCAGCTATTGGCTGAAGGAATGGGGGGTTGTTCAACTGGAGAATGTCAGAGGAGTTCCAGCTTCCTGCACTTCACTGGCTCCCAAAAAGCAGATGTTATCAAGTGAAGAAAGAAGACAATCAGAGCATACTATTATTATTATTTTTTTTTTTAATAATCTGATACATTTATTGTGTAATCCCAGCAAAGTTTTGTATTTGTATGGCTTTACTAGTGATAAATGGAGACCTAAAATGGAAAAAGAGAAAAACATAAGGTATCAAATGATTTGTTTTTTTTGGAATGATTTAGATTTTTTTCATTTTGTGGTTGCATAAAGACTCATTATGAAAGGAGATATACTCTTTACGTGTGTTTTGTTGAAACCCGCGAGCAGATATGGTCTCAAGATGTTAAAGTAAGAATATACCAACCACATGATATTTACAAACAAGTTGTTTTTTCCCCAGCTTCTTAAAAATCAAACCAGTATCCATATAAATGTGGTGGTTTAAATTGAGTAAATGTAGAATTGCTAAACACAGCAGTTTTTCAGGTACCCACCTGAGGCTAAAGCTCCAGGTCATGATATAAAAGGATTTGGAAAGTGGACCTGGGTATTGTTACTCTTCTCTCTCTCCCTCATTGCCACTGCTACCAGGTTTGTATATAACTGAGAAAAGAACGTAGCAGTGGCAACAAAAGACTGAAAGTTGCTGAATGCTGAAAAAACAGTTGTTTGGATCATTCCACAGGTGAACAGGTTGATTTAAACAGGTGAGTGTCATGATTGGGTATAAAAGGAGCATCCCCAAAAGGCTCAGTCCTTCACAAGCAAAGATGGAGCCAGGTTCACCACTTTGTCAACAACTGCATGAGCAAACAGTCCAGCAGTTTAAGAACAATGTTCTCAACGTACGACTGCAGGAATTGATGGATTCCATCATCTACAGTCCATAATATCATCAAAAGATTCAGAGAATCTGGAGAAATCTCTGCACATAAGCAGCAAGGCCCAAAACCAACATTGAATGGCCGTGACCTTTGACCCCTCAGGCGGCGCTGCATTAAAAACCCACATCATTGTGTAAAAGATATTAGCACGTGGGCTCAGGAACACTTCAGAAAACCATTGTCAGTTAACACAGTTCATCACTACATCTACAAGTGACAGTTCAAACTCTACCATGCAAAGACAAAG
>RPOG01001717.1:3244-14392 GCA_008086565.1 Thalassoma bifasciatum
ATTTATGCCACAGATGTTTTCTTCTCATTTGAAGAAATGAAAATGGCTGCACCTGGTCTGTCCTGTCAAGCATTCTTAAGAATGTTAGATCAACGAACAGTCCGCTTTGGTCGTGTGAGTTAAGTTTCTTTCTGTTTTCATCTATTTAAGTTGTAATTGAAAAGCTGTGTCCATTAAATGTATTCATTCGCTGTCAATGTAATTTTTTGTGGTAGACTGGGAAGATCTCAGCTGACAGTTTTCTCAAAAGTTTCTTTGAGTGGGAGGCTGTACGATATGAAGTGGACAGCATCTGCAAAGAAGAGCCCTTCACCTGTCCTGCATGTAGCCCCCATATGCTTGCAGTTTCTGTGGATGGAAATCACAAGCATTACCGTTTCAAGAGAGCAGCAAAGTATGATAAAACATTCATAATGTTATAGTGTTTGAACTAAATACCAACATACAACTCTTGTAGTGTTCACTGATTACCCTTGAAAGATCATGATCTGTTACTTTGCTATATTTAGGTCAGAGGAACAGGCCATTTTTGACTGTGTCTTCATAGCAAAGGACAGAGAAGTGGCAAAATTTGTGGACTACATACACAGCACAACTAAACATGTAATGTTGCAGACTACAATTATACATACAGGAATGCAATAATCTCTAATGAAACGGCTTAGAAAGGTAACTGTGGATCATTTTCATCCATCTATGTTTATTTGGTAGGTCTCTGGAAGAGTTATTTGTGGAGGAGAATGGACAGCAGCCAGAGAGACCTCCTAAAGGTCGACCAGCAAGCTGGATGAGGAGGGACTGGAGCTGGCAGTCTGTCGGCACGGATTTCTCCTCTGTGCCCTTAATATGTACAGGGGAGAGATATTTGCCTATCCCCTGTACATTCAAAGAAAACTGGTCAGTAGGATTAATGCAACTTTTTTTTGCATGGGTGTGACATGCAAGTACTGGCCATATCTCCAAAGGGTAGCAAAAAGCTGCCCAGAGCTCCAGCCACTTCTAAGCATGAAGCCTTTCCTCTCGGTGTTTCATGCCAAAGCACACGACTTCAAATGTGAAGTAAGCAATCATTCCTTGAGACAGAATCAGTTCATGTGAAAACCTCCCCACCATCACATCGATGATGAAAAGTTATAACATACCTTGCATTCATTACATTTCAAACAGGTGAAATGGAGTGGTGCATATCAGGAGGGAGCGGGATTAACCCTTGGTGAGGAGGTGGAGCAAGTCAATGCCTTCCTCTCCCGCATGGCAGTGACCACTAAACACATGTCAGAAGCAGGTGGGATAGCATAAACTCCCTGAAGGTGTAAGAAACCAGTGGAATAGTGATAACCTCCTGTTTTCTGTTGCAGGGCGTACTGACATGCTAACGCTAATGTCCATGCGCTGGAACCAGCAAAAGAAAAGAAACTTGGCCACCTCACTGTGCAACAGATATGTGAAAGTAATAACATGATTTTTTTGGGTGATAAATCCTCTTTTTTCATGGCAGTACTTTAGGCTGATCCGAAGTTACAAATAATGAAAAATGAATAGTTAAGGTAGACATCTGGTGCTCTCGAGACCCTTTGGTCAATGTGTTGGTCCTTAGGGACTTCCACCTCAACCGTCACTGACTGTCGGTCGACCTTCTCACCCAGTCCCTACAGTTCCTCACCCGTCTTCCATTCTTTATATGACCCTCTTTTAGTTTTTATTTTTTATTATTTTACAGAACAGACTTGGTGGCAGACTTTCATGTGGCCATTATCAATGAATTTCCATTTTCAGTCTCAGAAGTAATGATCACACCTGCTGGTAACATTCTGTATTACCTGGTTTGTCAAGCAGCACTGAGGATACTCTCTGACACTTTGTACTGGAGTTCCTTGATGTCTCAATTTCAGTCATTTACTAAATGTTTTCCCACTTATTCTATAGAGAGAAGAGATGCTTTATGTCTGCATTTATTCTAGAGCAGAATTTGGCTTACAAAACCATCATTTCCAGTCCAGTACTTTATCATAGTGGTAATTCAGAGTTGTATAAAAAAAAATATAACATTGTACTATTGTTATAGATTACTTGATGCAACATGCATGTGTCTTCTCCACAGCAACAACTCCCAACACAGATGAGTCTGCTGCCTTGGCCAACAGAACTGAGGTCCTGGTCACAAGCATCAAGAGACGCTCAAAACGTCTTTATAAAGACGCAGACAGTAATAAAAGTAGAGCAAGAGTCCGCGCATTCTAATCCCTCCTCTCCACCTAAGAGAGGAGAAAACAACTATTTATGTTACCCTACCAAGTCTCGTGTCTCTCAGACACGAACCTCTGGTAAGACAGACATCTTCGTCGTACCGGTACCGTCGATGACGTGTCACCATCCATGTGAACAGACAACTTTTCTAGGACGTTTACACAGTGTAGACATCACGGACTTTACAATCTGTAACTCCACAAATCAACACAGATCCTTTGAATGCTGACCTTTCTTATGTATGAATTGTTCTTTGGTCATAAATGCTTTCCAGACTCTGTAGATTTCAGAACGAAGAGAAGAGCGTTCGACATTGTCATGTCAGTAAGGAGACTTCAGGAGGAGAAGAAGATTCTCGTCACAGAGATGAACCACCACTGGAAGTCCAGCTCGCTGTGATTCCCTAAAAGAGCTCTCCTGCTTGGTTACTTCTGTGGCATTGCAAGGTACATGCTTAAATAGGGATGACCGATTTTAGAAAAAAAATAAAATTTAAAAAAACTTAAAATTTAGCATTTTATGAATGTGCTTATCAGTTTCCTGGTGATAGAGTTACTAATACTGGTTTTATCCTATTATGTGAAAGGTTCGCCATGGGGCCTAAGTGAAGGTGGTTTAAAAGGCCTGCAGAGCATCATGAAAAAAAAGCAGCAGGACAACAGGGAGATCATGGCTAATGTGAGGCAGAAGTACCTGCATGTTTTGACTGATGCAGAGACCAACTTCTTACAGAGTGTTTCAGATCATTGGGACAGTGACTCTGACTTCTCTGATGATGAACTCTGAAACCCCTGCAGCAAAACCTTCAGTTCTTCAAGCTTTTAAACATTTGAACTGCAAGAACTACAGCCTTCTCGCACAGGCTTATAAATATTGCTTAACCTCTTATGCTCCACCAGGTTAGTGACTCTGTTTGCCATTCCTCTGATGTCATCAAAGTATAAACAGTAACACTTNGAAATAATAAAGACCACTGTAACATTATTATGTGTTGTGTGTTTTCATGCAGATATGTAGCTGAATAACTGTTCATGTGTTATCTTGACATTCTTGACACCTATTCAGCCTGTTTTTCTGTGTGCTACATGTAGTTGCACATAATGAAATCCTTAAATAGTCCATGTTTTGGCTTGATTATGAGGCATACATATATAGGTTACGATAATAAATTGTCCTGACTCACAGGAGGCGGCAGAAAGATCACAGAGAGCAGAGGAGTCTTCTCAATGAGTTTGACTTGCACAAGGAGTGAGCAGTTTACAACAAAGGCAACTTCCTCTCACTGAAGATCAGAGTCTTCAGAATACATTCGTATAGCTTGGTATCCGCCTCATGCTCATTATACAAGAATATATTGGCACGCTTCACAAAGTGTTATTCATATGCATAAGGACATGTGATTACATTTCATTTAAAAGAGTCTTTATCAGGCTGAGTGACCTAATCCTGTGTCTGTAACTGTGATTCTTCTTCCTAATTGTAGATATTTGAGTTTCTAGTCCAAGGAGTTTAGTTCATTGGAGTTTTTGTGGGTTTAGTTGGTTTATTGAAATTGTGTAATTTTTGATTGTCCAACACAACAACACAACACAACAAGGACACAACAATCCCTTTTTTATGTTCAGTTGAAGGAGCAATCCTACACAAGCATACACCACAAGGAGTGAAAGCCTTCATATGCCAGTAAAATCCTGAAAATTACCCCCTTTTGTCCATTTTGCTTAGACTCATATAGGTGCGCATAGGTAGATGTCATGTGTCATGACCTGGCTCAAAGGCTACGACAAATATGGGAAGGACACAAGGTTAAGTGCCAAAAGATGCTTTTTTTATTGCAACATCACAACAATAACTACAAACATGAGGTATGCATCTCAGTCTGATCAGTAGTGTAAATGTGGGTGTGTGTGAAAGTGAAGTGTGGGGTGTTGTCCAGCAAAACAAAATACAACAAAGGTGCATGTGGTGGGATGAGCAAAGCCAAATGAGAGAGATCGAGGTTTAGCAGGGCTGGGCCTTTTAAGCCTTACAGGGTCAGACACAGGTGCAGTGATCAAGCTCAACTCAGGCAGCTCTGTGACAGGAGGACAGGGCAGGTTGGAAACTGCTAAACAAGAGATGACTAGCCGGGCCTTGACTGATATAAGTGCGCATAGGTAGATGTCATGCTGCAAAGGGAACCAATTAGTGCAGTTTTTGCTTGTTTTGCAGTTTTTGCTTGTTTATGATGCACATGTGGGGACACTCCTTCATTAGAAATGCTACTTTTAATATTAGTAGGATTGTAATGGTTGGGCTTCAAGGGGTTCAGTGGAAAGTAAGCCTGGGCTAAGCCTGTGTGGATGAAATAGCAAAAATAAAACTTTGTTGTAGGGCAAAACCAAATACACCGTTGTAAAGGTCTCACTCTGGAGAGAAACCTCATGTATGTCTGAAGACAGTTCGTAGCCCCTGCCCTTAACNATAATAAATTGTCCTGACTCACAGGAGGCGGCAGAAAGATCACAGAGAGCAGAGGAGTCTTCTCAATGAGTTTGACTTGCACAAGGAGTGAGCAGTTTACAACAAAGGCAACTTCCTCTCACTGAAGATCAGAGTCTTCAGAATACATTCGTATAGCTTGGTATCCGCCTCATGCTCATTATACAAGAATATATTGGCACGCTTCACAAAGTGTTATTCATATGCATAAGGATGTGATTACATTTCATTTAAAAGAGTCTTTATCAGGCTGAGTGACCTAATCCTGTGTCTGTAACTGTGATTCTTCTTCCTAATTGTAGATATTTCAGTTTCTAGTCCAAGGAGTTTAGTTCATTGGAGTTTTTGTGGGTTTAGTTGGTTTATTGAAATTGTGTAATTTTTGATTGTCCAACACAACAACACAACACAACAAGGACACAACAATCCCTTTTTTATGTTCAGTTGAAGGAGCAATCCTACACAAGCATACACCACAAGGAGTGAAAGCCTTCATATGCCAGTAAAATCCTGAAAATTACCCCCTTTTGTCCATTTTTCTTAGACTCATATAGGTGCGCATAGGTAGATGTCATGTGTCATGACCTGGCTCAAAGGCTACGACAAATATGGGAAGGACACAAGGTTAAGTGCCAAAAGATGCTTTTTTTAACGCAACATCACAACAATAACTACAAACATGAGGTAAGCATCTCAGTCTGATCAGTAGTGTAAATGTGGGTGTGTGTGAAAGTGAAGTGTGGGGTGTTGTCCAGCGAAACAAAATACAACAAAGGTGCATGTGGTGGGATGAGCAAAGCCAAATGAGAGAGATCGAGGCTTAGCAGGGCTGGGCCTTTTAAGCCTTACAGGGTCAGACACAGGTGCAGTGATCAAGCTCAACTCAGGCAGCTCTGTGACAGGAGGACAGGGCAGGTTGGAAACTGCTAAACAAGAGATGACTAGCACCCGGAACTGACTATATTCACGCGTATCCATCTACAGTACGACGTTTCCCTTGGTTAATCACGTCAAAAACGAACAAAACGTCAAAAACGAACAAATACTACGTGTACACCCCTGTGAGGAAGTAATCTTTACGATGAAAATTATAATCATCCTAACATTACCAACCCGAAGTTCCCCAAGTCACCTTTCATTCGGACCGCTAAGCCTGTGTGGATGAAATAGCAAAAATAAAACTTTGTTGTAGGGCAAAACCAAATACACCGTTGTAAAGGTCTCACTCTGGAGAGAAACCTCATGTATGTCTGAAGACAGTTCGTAGCCCCTGCCCTTAACTGTTGACCTTTGAACCTTGAAGAAAGTGAGTATTTTGAATACTTGTCATTCCAAAACAGATGGGGCTACATACAGGGAACCAACTGTTTTAAAAAGGTCTAGAAGTCAGGTATGTAGATATGCCTATATGGGTCGAATCGCCAGCTGGTTGAGCAGACAGAAAATGTTAAAATTAAATTCATGTCATTTACAAACTATACATTCAACTTTTGATGACATAGATGTGTTTTTTTCAGCCTATATAACTCTATACAGTATGTTCATGTCATTGTTTACAGCCTGAAATTTAAAGAAAATAAATATTATGATTTAAAACTACAATTCCCACAATATACCCCCTCCCGCATGACACGAAAAGACGCCATATTTGTAGTATTTCCGGTATGCAAAGATGTGCTGGTATTAGGGTTACAAAAACTCATTTCCATGAGTGATTAATGATAATCAGTCCGTTTAGTAGTAGGAGTTTCGTCGGGTGATAAGGAAAGGGTCGAAATTAGGGTTTCAAAAAGATAGATTTACAGTGTAGCCATTTCAAATATTGATGCAGGCGATGTATCAATTACAATGTATTTGTGTAATGCCAATTTCACGGTGATTAACGCACGATTTTTACAAATATTTCTGTTTATATTTTGGTGCTGCGTTCAATGTTTGTCAGGATTTAAGCAACGGGCTAAAGTATTGTAATTACAGGCCTGCGTTCTTTCTGTTTTTGTATATTTTGTTTTCTTTATCTATATGACGAATTATTTTTGTCTGGCAAAGGCTCACGGACAGTGACTCGAAAATGGTAAAAAATCTCTGTTTAGCGGCTCTGTTGGCACTACAGGCTCCAAGACATCCCATACAGTGGTGCCGGCTACGTTATAACCACATTTTTCAGTAAAGACTGATCTTACGTGTTACTATCTAAAACCAGTTATCATATTAACGTTACTTACACACGTCACTGTGCGTTACTTTTTTTTTTTTTTTTTTGCCATTTTCCTTAGTAAAAAGATAAATTTGCCTTAACATCGTGTCATGGGACGTGACGTTACGTGTACCACACGTCACGTTTTCAGCATGAGGACTACTAAAGTGTAATACATACGTGCAGCAGGAGGGAGGGGCAAAGGTGTGTGTGAGAGCAGCTGGTTCAACAGTTGATGAATGTAACTGATAAAGTAACTTGTGATCCATCTTAGTTACTTTTAAATGCAATCAATCAGTAAAGTAACTAAGTTACTGTTTAAAGGAGTAATCAATAATAAAATACTTTTTTAATTAATTGTGGCAACACTGATCTTATGTGCACAATCACTGACAAAAGTAGTTTATTGTTATATCTCTCTCAAGTTATTTTGCAGTGTTTGGTTAGTTAGCCAGGGTATAAACTGCACATAGAAGGGATTACTTTGTTGACAACTAATTTAAACCTGCAAAACCAGAGGACATATGTCCAGCATCCCCTCAGAAAAATTAAAAATAACACTCTGTCCTTAATTCATTGTATACACACATTGGTCTATATACCTACACACATAGCCTGCATTCATGCATGAGGCAAAATGTCACAGTGAGGGAACAGCACCGAGTGTTTCTAAGCCAAGTCCTTATTGAAAGAGCTACTGCCACCCCAAATTAAGTAGACAACAAACAAACCAGAAATAAACAATTCATTTAATAATTTCACCATTGAAGTATCTGTAAAGTGTTTGTATAAGTGAACTGGAAAGAACTGAACAAGTAAAAATAATTTAAACATACGAAACATTTGATTAAATGAATCAGATGAATGGAGTAAAGCTCATAATTGCAAAAAAAAAAAAAAAAAATGGAACAGAGCAGCATCGGAGGAAACAGCAGCAAAATGTAGAAAATGTAGCTCTTTCTGGCTCCCAAGTATCATCCCACTCCTTGCCACTGCAGGATATTGAAGAAAAAAAACACATACAGAGATAAGAGATTGAAGGGTGACTTGCTTCTGACAAGAAGAATAATTGATGTAAATAAGTTACAAACATCTTATATCTCAGATATCATGCTTTAGTCCTCCTAAAAAGCAATAAAAGTCTCTGTGATCACTTACTCTGCAAATAAGTGAATTTAAAATGGGATGGTAATCGCTTTGTCAGTTGATTAGTTTTGTTTAGGAGGAACTTCAAGGATGGTGACCACCCAACTTTACTTTAAGACTTTAAGTCTTCTTCTTTCTCCTGGAAGACATTGAAAATTACACTTTGGTATGATCAAGTATTTCTTAGAGACTTCAGGACATTCCTACATCTGTAGAGCTCAGAGGGGGCAAGTAAACACTTCTGTTTCTCTGAATCAACATCACAGAGAGCCTATCATGATGATCACACATCATCAACTTGATCAGTATCTGCTGCTGTACAAGTTTTACAGTTTTTCTCGATTGTTAACACACACTTCCTGAAAGCATGTGTAAGGTTTAAGGTGTAAGTTAACCTCTACCAACAGGATGAAACAACGGCAGAAGGATGTAGATGAAGAAGGCAGACATCAAAAACACACAGGAGTCAGCAAATTCCAGATCTCTGGTCTTGGTTTTTACTTTCCACATGGAAAAAACAGACACAATCCACACACGCAGCCTTCAGCAGAACAAAAGACTTGGAGCCTCTCACACACACACACTGCAGGTGCAGCAGATCCTTAATTAAAGCTGCACCAGCAGAAGAGACACACCCTGCCCCACCTCTCCTGGCCTCTGCCCCAAGACTCCTCCCACACCACTGAGCACTAAGTAAATTTACAAATAAACAATATTTACAACACAAGGCAAATGACAGATACTAATACAGAGCAAAGAAATTACCTAAGGAACTGAAAACAACCTAAAGAACCTCAAACTTAAGAAAAGATCCCCTTTAACCCCTCCCCTCTCTCCGCCCTGATCCCTCCACTCAGCCTGAAGGCTGCTGAAGTCCTGTGGTGCCCCTTCATGGGTGCACTTCCATGAACACACCCCCCGGAAACGGACCTCAAAGAGAGAGAGATTAGTTATAGGATTTTCTTCATAAATAAAGGACACCAAAACAAAAACAAACTGTCTATATTTATCAGTCACTGTGCAGCTCGTGTACCTCAGTGAGGGGGATGCTGACCAGCGCCCTCACAGCATGCCTCATACTCTCAGAACTCTACACACAATTCAAAAAAATACTCACATAATATGCAAAACCACTCAATTCTCCTGCAAAATGAAACCTTACGTTCAAAACAATTTTACTTCTGTTCAAATTGGTGTTTTGTTCTCAAATGTCGCACACAAACCACCAGATGAACAGACTTTTATAAGAACCAGTTGAACACTGATGTGCACAGTGTAAAACACTACGATGAATGAAGAACACTTCATCTCCATTCATGAAAATGAAATGAAAAAGACAAATTCATCATAACGACACACACAAAACAACTGAATAACTTTTTATATATGGTTACAGTAAAAAAAAAAAAAAAAAAAAAACAGACAAACAATCAAACAAAATAATTCTGCTACTCCCTCTCTTCTGTTTCTAACCACATCACCTCATCCACATCACAATTAGTGTTTTCCCTGGTCAAGCAGCGGGGGAAATAGCACCAAGCATGGCGACTCCAGCCATGAAAAACATCAACTGCTTTATCTCCACATGGGTCTTTTATAGCTTAGGGAAGATACAAATACATTTGTGGATTTTGGTCAAACACTTTACATCTCTAGGCAGAAATAAATCCTCAATAGGATCGAAAAAAATCAGAAAAGCTCACCTGTTCCCCCTTTGTGCTAAAGCTCTGATTGCTGGTTGTAAAACTGTGTTACAGGTGTTTGCTCATGTGATAAGTCAGTGAGCAGAGTACGGAAATTTACTTCCGAATATTGAATGACAGTGTGTTCATTGTGAAAAAAAAGAAAAATTCTTCATGAGAATTGTGCCAAATGCAGAGAATTGTGTGTAGTGCTCTGAAAAATAGTGTTTTAGAGATTAAATTTGAGTGTAAAGCAGGAATTGTGTTTGTAGTTCAGCAGAACTGGCTCAGGGAGTTGGTGCATGTGGATGTTGTGGTCATTTTATGTGAAGAACCAAAAAATGTGTGTTAACAATTGAGAAAAACTGTATACAAGTTCACTGTACATATACACAAGGGTTAGGGAAGAAGTAACCTGTTAGTTTGGGTCTTTATTTTCTTTTTGAAGAAGAGGCAGGAGATGGACCAGAATGAGGTGGCTGAGAAAATAGAGAAAAAAATGTAGATGAGGCAAAAGGTTGAGAGGAGAGGGAAGGTGGAGGAAGAGGCTGAGAAGAGAGAGGAGATGGAGAAGGAGGCTGAAAGGAGAGGGAAGGTGGAGGAAGAGGCTGAGAAGAGAGAGGAGATGGAGAAGGAGGCTGAAAGGAGAGGGAAGGTGGAGGAAGAGGCTGAGAGGGGAGGGAAGATGTATAAGGAGGCTGAGAGGAGAGGGAAGGTGGAGGAAGAGGCTGAGAGGAGAGGGTAGATGATGAAGGCGGCTGAGAGGAGAGGAAAAATGTAGAAGGAGGCTGAGAGGAGAGGGAAGGTGGAGGAAGGAAGCTCAGAGGAGAGGGAAGATGGAGAAGGAGGCTGAGAGGAGAGGGAAGATGGAGAAGGAGGCTGAGAGGAGAGGGAAGGTGGAGAAGGAGGCTGAGAGGAGAGGGAAGATGATGAAGGCGGCTGAGAGGAGGAAGAAGAATCAACAGGGAGAAGGTAAAGAACCAATTCCTCCTCTGGTCCTGGTTCAGCCTGG
Source organism: Thalassoma bifasciatum (assembly GCA_008086565.1). Classification (NCBI taxonomy): domain Eukaryota; kingdom Metazoa; phylum Chordata; class Actinopteri; order Labriformes; family Labridae; genus Thalassoma; species Thalassoma bifasciatum. Next base: position 14,010 of record RPOG01001717.1, read on the forward strand.
CTGTCTGCAGGAGGACTTGGAAGTTGACAGGGGTCCATCTGAGGCACAGGACTGTCTGTCTGTGGAACATGGCTCCGATCACCACCATCGCTGCTCTGTACCTGCTGTGGAGAAGTCAGCTGCGGGCTCGGCGCCGTCGTCAGTACTGGGTGCATGCTACCTTACAGAGGCGTGTGAGCTCGGTGAGTTCCACCGTCTCTTGCAGGAGCTGCGTCTGGACGACGGCAGGTTCCAGCAGAACTTCCTCCAACAGCTCTTTTCAGAGCCACCCAAACATCCTAAAGAGCAAACGTCCTGCAGTATCACTACACAGTCCCAGAAATAAAATGAAATGAAAGCATGAATGTCAGCACATCATGTTTTATGTGTTATATATAGCAGAT
>RPOG01001717.1:16764-54414 GCA_008086565.1 Thalassoma bifasciatum
GCTGCTCTGTACCTGCTGTGGAGAAGTCAGCTGCGGGCTCGGCGCCGTCGTCAGTACTGGGTGCATGCTACCTTACAGAGGCGTGTGAGCTCGGTGAGTTCCACCGTCTCTTGCAGGAGCTGCGTCTGGACGACGGCAGGTTCCAGCAGAACTTCCTCCAACAGCTCTTTTCAGAGCCACCCAAACATCCTAAAGAGCAAACGTCCTGCAGTATCACTACACAGTCCCAGAAATAAAATGAAATGAAAGCATGAATGTCAGCACATCATGTTTTATGTGTTATATATAGCAGATGTATTACAATTTAGGTTGTAGGCCTGTCACAATCATTAGATCATTTAATGAATGAATGAATGAAAACAAGCTCATTAATTTAGCCAGCCTTGATGTGTTGACAGGTATGTGCGTGTTTCTTTTCCTCCTCCTCCTTTCTCTCTACCAAACACACTGGATGAGAGAAGAGAGTTCACTCTGTGTATTTGTCTTCTAAAATAGAGCCATTTTAAAGCTTAGACATTCCAATCTTGAAAAATTAAACTTTATTGCTATATATTATCATTATATTAATTTAAAAATAATATAGACAACAATATTATCTGCAATATTCGTAGAACAATTATCATCCAGCAGAATTTGTCATTGTGACAGGCTATTAGGTTGTAATAAATTTTTAAAAGTGTATAATCTTTTACTTATAAAACACAATAACAAAGCTAATTAGCTTTCAAAAACATTCTTTTGATTAGATGGCAGTGTGTCTGCCACTTTTTTTATAATCATATTTACCTATATAATATATCTTTAGTCTGATATTTGTCTGTAGAGATGCGATAAAAGACAGCAAAAGCAATGCAAGCAACATATTTATTATTATAGATATAAAAAATGATCTTATTCACACAAAAAAATAAATTCTTAAATAAATAAAAATAATAAAAAAAAAAAACAGAAGAGCCTCAGGGACACGTACACAATTCCTCGACAGCCAGCCCGTTCCCTGCAGAGATTGGTACCCCACGAGTTAATAAACTACTTGACTGGGTCCAGATTAAGCACAACTGTGCCAGCTTCATAAATAAGTTTATAAATTTGAAATTTTACATGAGACTTTACTTGGGGCTCCAATCTCTCCAGGGAAGGAGCGAGGCTATCGAGGAATAATTGATCCTCGGAGCAGGGAGGCTGTGGTGCAGGAGGATGAGACCGAAGAGCCTGGAGCAGCAAACGCTGGATCTCCTGGTTGTTTGTGTCCTCATCCTCCCGCACCCTTCTGGTTCTCTTCTTCCCTGTATATCAAAGAAACACAATGCATAAAATCAATGTGTGTGTGTGTGTGATAATGCAAAGACTGCACACCTTATGTAAAAAAAAAGAGGCCAAAATTTGTCGTGTACATACCGCTCCGAGGTGTTGCAGATGAAGTGGGGGCAGCAGCAGGGGCAGAAGAAGAAGGGCCAGGAGTTGGGGAAGCTGGTGGGGCCGGGGAAGCTGGTGGGGCCGGGGAAGAGACAACAGGCTCGTACCTCATCAGAAAATTCTTCTTTTGCATTTATGACAAAAATGTATGAATTTTACAAACATAAAAATTCACTCAAATCAAACAGTTCAGCCACAGTAATACCAAGTCTCCACAACACTTTTTAAACTGTTGATTAGTTGAGGCTGTGAAAAATAAATACATTTGCTGAGTCTGACAGCAGGCATCCTCCTACATGATGATGTATTTTATTAACAAACCTCTCTGAGATGAGCCTGCTGCCTCTTCTTCTTCCTCCAACTCCCTACTCTGGGGGGTCCAATCCTCCTCGACCCCCTGCTCCATGTTCCCACTTGTTGCTCTTGGAGCAATAAAGGGGTCGAGGAAAGAAAGGACCCCCAGATACCTCCACTTCTTTCCTGTCCCTGCTGCTGACCCACTCTTGGGGAGCTTCCTGCGCTCTCGTGTGTACGTGTCCCTGAGGCTCTTCCATTTAGTCTTACACCTATCAACTGTAAAAACATAACGCACATAGATCGATTAATTTTAAATAGATGTCTTTGTTGAATCAACAAGAGAGGTGACGTTAGTAAAGCTAGCCATATTAGCATGTTAGCATGCTAGTGTAACAGACTGAAAAAAGTGATGCAATACGAGCAAAACAGAGAAAAAAACTGACTTGGTTCTCCAAGCTCCTGGCTTCTGCTCACCCAGGCCTTGTCCTTTATGTGCCTGTCCCTGTATAAAGGACAGGTCACATCATAAAGCTCTGGGTGAGCAGCGATTATCAGTCCCTCCATTTTTGTAAAGACAGTGGGAAGTGTGGGAAAGTTCGCCGAAACCCCAGAACGCTATGCGTCAGTGATGATGTCCACGCTGATAGGCTGTCCCAGCGCGACAAAACGCTCGCTCGCTGGAAAAGTTCAATTATTTCAACTCGTCGCTTGAACGCTCCACATCCCCGATGAAGCGTCAAATCGTGGGTTTAGAATGACTGTGTATGTAATATTGACGCGCGACAAATTTTTATCGTTTTTGGTGGGTACACACCGTAAGGCAAACATCACACAGTCAACAGGCAGGCCCCTCCCACTCCAACAGAAGAGAATACGGAACTTCCGGATAAACTATGGCCCTGCCTGTAACTCTGGGGCCTTTTCCACACTGCAGCTGTGGATATCATAAGGTAAGTGACAATGTTTTTTTATTTACTGTAGATATTCTTGTTAACTGGTACTACCATAAACTATTGTGTGAACTTCTCTGATCTGCAGTTCCCATGTTGAAAATGAAAGTCGATTGTTGTCGCATCTCTTGTGCTTCCTTACTACACTGTAAAACCTAACAGTGTATCTTAATAAACGAAGTAAGTTAAAATAACTTAAATCCCTGAAAAAGTGGCAGCCACTCATTTCGATGAAGTTGGTCTAACTCAAAAATGAATAACTGTAGTAGTAACTCAGTAGATTTAAGTACATGCATTTTTCTTTCATCGTTTAAGTATTTTTCAATCATTTGAAGCTTGTTCAAAAAACGTATTTTGTTTAAGTAGATTTGAACTCATTTTATCTGAGTTGAAAGAGCAGACCCTGCTGATCTGGGTTGGAGACCCTGATGCATCTGAGACAGACATGAGGCCTGCACCAGAAGCCATTGTTACTGTGCACCTGAACCGAGGGGAGTGTGAAAATGTAGTACTCCTCTTTACCTGTTGAAGATTACCACCCAGCCAGCATTTGTATGTGGGGCCATACCTGCATTAACCACTAAATTTAACAATAAAGTTACAACCTCTTTAAATGCCAAAGACAAGGTGAACTTCATTTGCCCCCAGTCTGCTCTGCAGACAGATCCACCAGCCACACAGACCAGATCAAGTTCAGGGAGACATAAACTTCTGTGCAGCACTGAATAAAGATGCATGCACCTGCCAGGAGCTCGTAAACTCACTGACCTTTAATACACACACACTGATTTTAAGCAAATACATCACAGGTGAGGATGGTTACCTTAAGTAGACATTCAAACACATTTGTGTCAAATATTGTGCATGTTGTCAGGACAAAACCACCAGGATGTGTAAACTTTTGAACAGGGTCCTTTTGGTACTTTCTGTTGTCATTATGATTTAAAAAGAGTAAACAGCTGTTTGTTAATGACTGTCTTGACCCAACCACTAACCATGAGTGATCGAGAGGTTTTTGTGCTATTATTCATATTTTCTGAAGAAAGGCCAAAAAAATCAGCCAAAAAAATTGGCACAACTATATCAGTCATTCTTGAGAGTCTGGACAAAACATGTCCTACAGAGAAAAGTCTCATTTATATGAGAAATAAATAAATTTATCATGATTGACATATTTGAATTTTAATTTTAAGAAAATCTGTATACCTCTTTTTATGTTTTTGCATACATTTTAATCTTTTTTCAGAGATTTTGTTTAAATGTACAGTCTGTGACCAGAAAGCCAATGTTATTAAATTTGTCCTCACCAAGAGGTCACAATAATGATGAGCCCAAAAAAACTGAAAAGAATTCCAAAATTATTAATACTTATCCACCAAATAAAAAAAGAAGGGTTATAAACACACTAAACAATGCACAAAGTGAACATCAAACAATATTTTCCATAAAATCAGTTTATTAAAGTTGTGTCCTCAGTTTTTGTCAACCCCGTCAGATTTTAAAAAAACAAAAAAACTCATTAAATCAGGCAATAGTATGTCTGCTATTTACCTTAGGACCCCACACCGTCCCCTGGCTGTGGTAGACTCACCATCATCACACAGACTCTGGTAAGTTTAAATTTTCTTCATATTTTAAATAAATGTTGGTATTCCTAATGTCACAGCTGTGCCTTGTAAACTCCGTCATTCAGCAATTATATAATTTTTGAATACATAGTTTATTGAATTGAGGCATTTTAGTGAGTTTAATGAGACAGCTAGCTACTGAGAGAAAACTAGCTAGCTGCAGTGTATAGAACAAGTTTTGGCGGAAAAATACTTGCCCTTGAGTCAACTCCGTCAGACGTCAACTCCGTCAGGTTCCATGTCTGACGGAGTTGACATGTAAGCTGATGGAGTTGACAAATCAACATATAACCTCTTAATGTACTAATATAATACTGTTTGTGAATTTAGTTGAAGCATTAAAATGTAAGTTGAGTGTTTTATTTAACATTGACATACACATATGACGTAAATGACATTATTTATCCATACAGTGTAACCTACACTTCTTACTTGTTGAACATGAGTAGGCTTTGTCTGCTTATGATTGTCACTTGTTACACATATTCAATTTCAAATCCATAATGCTAATTTTATCTAATAGATGACACCAAAAACTACCCACTGCACCTTTAGAAATAAATCAGTCAGTCAGTGAATCAATCATGTCATTGCTACTATCTTGGCAAGGACACACTTTAAAAAGATATTATTTTTGAAAATTTGATTCCATAGTCTTATTTTAATTCACTTTTGTTTCTTCAATTTGTATCTTAGGAAAGCATTACTAAACAGAAATTATCAGTTGAGGAGCAAAGGAGAAGAAATAGAGAGTACCAGAGAAAGAGAAGAGAAAAATTAAACAGTGACCCAGAGAGCAAACATAACATGCAAGAGAGGGAAAGACAAAGGTGGAGGAGGAGAGTCCAAGACAAAAAAGTAACACAGATAGGTGAGATGGGAGACAGGGCAAAGAGGAACAAGAGAAAGTACTGGAGAGAGGCACAGAAAAAGTCCAGACAGAAAAGGTCCAATGAAGGTGCAGTGCTGGAGGGAAACACCCCAGATAGTCCTGAAGATCAGAATATTCAAGAATACAATGCCAGACACAAGGAAAAGTCTCTCAGGCAGGAAAGGGAGAAAAAAAAAAAAAACGAAAAAAGGGTGTTCAAGAGAAATAAAAGCTTTGAAAGAGAAGCTTAAGAAGGTAACGAAACAAACTGAGGAAACAAAAATGGTGAAGAAGAAAGGCTACAAATAAAACACCTCTGGACTCACCAGGCACAGAAACAGAGAGGATGCTATCAGGAAGTCAAATTAAGAATCCCAAAATCAAGAAAGCCCTTCTATTCCACAACATCCTCAGAAGAGAGCTTAAGAAAAACACACAAACTCCTGGGCCACGGCGTCAGGAGCCAGCACTGAGTGTGTCATCAGGCAAGATTTTAAAGAAATATCGTCTCCTTCACCAAATCCAGCAGTTTGGGTTAACCTACAAATGAATGAGAGGAAAGAAAAATATGACTAAAAAGCCAACATTCCTACAAGGTATCACACAGACTGTCCAGGATTTCTTTGTGAACTCTGCTCGTGTGACAACAGATAAGACAGACACCATAACTAGGAACAACATGAAGCAGCAGAGAATGATCCTTACGGACTCCATGGTCAACCTCCACACTGATTTCCTCATTAGGAACCCCACTGTGAAGCTGAGCTATTCTTCATTCTGCACCCTGAAGCCATTCTATGTTACAGCACCAAAAGCTTCTGATGGGAAGACATGTCTGTGTCAAATGCATGAAAACGCATGCTTAATGCTTGAGGTCCTAAGATCATCTGCTGTTGTACAGTCAAACAAACTGGATGACAGTTTTCAATTCTCCAGCAAGTGAGGCCTGCCTTCTCCGTGCCTGCTCACGATGTCAAAACAAAGGCACAGTTCCAACCCAGGATCAAGACAAAATCCATGTTCAATGGAAGCAGTGGGAGAGAGTTGAAGAAGACACAGTCAGTGGAGTCCACATCAACATTCAGCTTGTCCAACACAGCGGCAGTCTTTCAAAGCTCATCAAACTCTACGAGCAAAAACTCAGAAATGAAACTACAACACGTGTGTTTAGTGCAAAACCAATTGAAAACGTACAGAAACACAATTGAGACCTGTGATGAAAGCACAGCAATTATCCACATTGACTTTTCAGAATCCTGGAGATGCAAATATCCATCTGAAGTTCAGGCCTGACATTTCAGACAAAATCTGCCACAAATAACGCTGCACACCAGAATGTATAACACCAAAGGTGGTTAGGCAGGGTTTTGCTCAATTTCAGAATCAAAGAGACAAGATGCTGCAGCAATCTGGAGACACATGGAGCCAGTCCTGAAAAATATCAAGATGAAGAATCCACAGGTTACCACTGTGCACTTTTGGTCTGATGGTCCAAGTAGACCGTATAACGGTGCGTACCCACCAAAAGCGTCTAAAGCGAGTTTAGTCGCGCGACAAGTGAAATCGCGTCGCTCTAGACGCTCGAGTTTTGACGCTGGTACAAATATGCCAAAATCGCTCGACGCTTGACGCTCGCCGCGTCATCTTCGCGTCATCGTTGCAGGAAGAAGCCGTCTTTCTCATATCATTTCATCGTGGAACATGGCTCCGATCACCACCATTGCTGCTCTGTACCTGCTGTGGAGAGGTCAGCTGCGGGCTCGGCGCCGTCGTCAGTACTGGGTGCATGCTACCTTACAGAGGCGTGTGAGCTCGGTGAGTTCCACCGTCTCTTGCAGGAGCTGCGTCTGGACGACGGCAGGTTCCAGCAGAACTTCCTCCAACAGCTCTTTTCAGAGCCACCCAAACATCCGAAAGAGCAAACGTCCTGCAGTATCACTACACAGTCCCAGAAATAAGATTAAATGAAAGCATGAATGTCAGCACATCATGTTTTATGTGTTATATATAGCAGATTTATCACAATTTAGGTTGTAGGCCTGTCACAATCATTAGATCATTTAATGAATGAATGAATGAAAACAAGCTCATTAATTTAGCCAGCCTTGATGTGTTGACAGGTATGTGCGTGTTTGTTTTCCTCCTCCTCCTTTCTCTCTACCAAACACACTGGATGAGAGAAGAGAGTTCACTCTGTGTATTTGTCTTCTAAAATAGAGCCATTTTAAAGCTTAGACATTCCAATCTTGAAAAATTAAACTTTATTGCTATATATTATCATTATATTAATTTAAAAATAATATAGACAACAATATTATCTGCAAAATTTGTAGAACAATTATCATCCAGCAGAATTTGTCATTGTGACAGGCCTATTATGTTGTAATTAATTTGTGTATAATCTTTTACTTATAAAACACAATAACAGAGCTAATAAGTTTTCAAAAACATTCTTTTGATTAGATGGCAGTGTGTCTGCCACTTTCTTTATAAACATATTTACCTATATAATATATCTTTAGTCTGATATTTGTCTGTAGAGATGTGATAAAAGACAGCAAAAGCAGTACAATTAACATATTTATTACATTTAATTTAAATATAACATTTTATTTACATAAAAAAAATTGAATTCTTTAATAAATAAAAATAATTAAAAAACAACAACAAAAAAAACACAGAAGAGCCTCAGGGACACGTACACAATTCCTCAATAGCCAGCCCGTTCCCTGCAGAGATTGGTACCCCACGAGCTAATAAGCTACTCAGCTGGGTCCAAATTTAGCGAAACAGTGCCAGCTTCATAAATTAATTTGTGAATTTGAAATTTCACATGAGCCTTTACTTGGGGCTCCAATCTCTCCAGGGAAGGAGCGAGGCTATCGAGGAATAGTTGATCCTCGGAGCAGGGAGGCTGTGGTGCAGGAGGATGAGACCGAAGAGCCTGGAGCAGCAACCGTTGGATCTCAAGATGGTTGGTGTCCTCATCCTCCCGCACTCTTCTGGTTCTCTTCCTCCCTGTATATCAAAGAAACACAATGCATAAAATCAATTTGTGTGTGATGATGCAAAAACTGTGCACCTTATGTGAAAAAAAGGCCAAAATTTGTCATGCACATACCACTCCGAGGTGTCAGCAGTGAAGGTGGGGCAGCAGCAGGGGCAGAGCAAGAAAGGCCGGGAGTTGGGGAAGCTGGTGGGGCCAGGGAAGCTGGTGGGGCCGGGGAAGTGACAGCAGGCTCGTCCTCCTCATCAGAAAATTCTTCTTTTGCATTTATGACAAAAATGTATGAATTTTTCAACATAAAAATACACTCAAATCAAACAGTTCAGCCACAGTAATACCAAGTCTCCACAACACTTTTTAAACTGCTGATTAGTTGAGGCTGTGAAAAATTAATACATTTGCTGAGTCTGACAGCAGGCATCCTCCTACATGATGATGTATTTTCTAAACAAACCTCTCTGAGATGAGCCTGCTGTCTCTTCTTCCTCCAACTCCCTACAACTCCCTACTCTGGGGGGTCCAATCCTCCTCGACCCCCTGCTCCATGTTTCCACTGGTTGCTCATGGAGCAATAAAGGGGTCGAGGAAAGAAAGGACCCCCAGGTACCTCCACTTCTTTCCTGTCCCTGCTGCTGACCCACTCTTGGGGAGCTTCCTGCGCTCTCGTGTGTATGTGTCCCTGAGGCTCTTCCACTGCTTTTTACACTTTTCAACTGTGAAAACATAACGCACGTAGATTGATTAATTCTAAGATGCCTTTGTTGAATGTACAAGAGAGGTGAAGTTATGTCAGTAAAGCTAGCCATGTTAGCATGCTAGTGCAACAGACTGAAAAAAGTGATGCAGTACGAGCAAAACAGAGAAAAAAAAACTTGCTTGGTTCTCCAAACTCCTGGCTTATGCTCACCCAGACCCGATCCTTCATGTGCCTGTCCTTATATAAAGGACAGGTCACATCGTATAGCTCTGGGTGAGCAGCAACAGCGATGATAAGTCCCTCCATTTTTGTAAAGACAATGAGAAGTCCGCCGAAACCCCGGAACGCTCTTCCTCAGTGACGATCTCCACGCTGATTGGCTGTCGCGGCGCGTCTAAACGCTTGCTCGCTGGAAAAGTTCAATTATTTCAACTCGAGCGTCAAGCTTCAAGTGATTTTTCGCTGGAATCGCTCGACGCTTGAACGCTTGACGCTCGACGCCCGCGATGGAGCGTCAACTCGCGGGTTTAGATTGACTTTGTATGTAAAGTTGACGCGCGACCAATTTTTATCGCTTTTGGTGGGTACACCCCGTAAGAACAAGAAGATTTTTTTCTCCTGTCTAGTATTCCACCTACTCTGGGCTTTGAAAGAGCAACATGGAACTTCTTCCCCACTTCCCGCGGTAAAGGTGCACCAGATGGCTTTGGTGCAACAGTGAAAAGAACTGCTGATAGCCTGGTCCTGAGAGGAAGTGATGTGACAGATGGGAATACATTCTTTGAAAAGGTCTCAGGCAGTCTGAAAGGAGTTCAACTGTACTGGATTGCAGAGGAGGACATGCAGAGATTGGATACACTTCTCATGCAACCTCTCAAACAGGTTCCCTGAACAAAACAAATACACCAGGTCATAGCACATGAAAAAAGGATCCACTACAGACAACTATCCTGTTTTTGCAGTCAGTTGTTGGTTTGCCCGTGCTTCAGCCCAGCTGCTTCCTGTTTCCAAGACTACCCAGAGGAGTGTACCCGGAGTGAATATAGAATAGTGATAGAATATAGTGAATAGCCCCTGATGTGATGGACTTCATAGAGCGGGAACATACCCGACGCCTGTTGCTGACGGCATAAGTGCAGGTTAGACAAGAATGAAATCTTACTTTAGGTAGTTTAACATGTTTTAATTTTGTGTTGCAAGCCTTTTGAGTGGTATCGTTGATAAAGAATGTCAAAACTAACTTTCACACACACCCTCTCTCTTTCTACCACGCATGCGCGCGCAAACACACACACACACAGGTTCAAAGGTGGAGGCTGAGGACTTATGGCCCTTTTCCACTGACTCGCCTTGGCCCTACTCTACTCGGCTCTACTCGCCTCTACCCGGTTTGGGTTGTGTTTCCACTAGCACGGTACTACGTGGCAGACGCCAGTTTTTAGTACCTACTCTACCCGGGTTCCAAGCGAGTAAAGCCGATACTAAAACGTGACGTCCACGGTCTGCCGGTCACTCATTGGTCAGAGAATGTCCTCACGGAAGCTTAAAGAGCATATTGCAGGTATAAAAAAAAATGTGTTAAACCCTCCATATGGTCTGATAGTGGCTGTAGAGTACGTATATCACTGTTTTTTTTCATTATTCGCGACAAAAAGGCACGAATTTTGAAGATGAAGTGGCTAATTTCAGCGAAGCTGCTCAAAAAGCTCTCAGTTTCAAAACCGCGTCATTTGACGTCATCCAGGGGACGAGTGTTCTCAGCCTTGGCTCTGACCCAGTGTGGATGAGAGGAGGCGGTGAGTGAGAGCGGGCGTGTCGGATTGTTTTTCTGTTTTCCAAATTGAGAAGTATTGATTTTTTAAAGATGGTTCTGTATTGCGTTTGTGCTGGATGCAAAAACAGCAGCAAAACAGGTCATCGAGTCCACCTTTTTCCAAATATCAATCAATCAATCAATCAAGCTTTATTTATATAGCGCCAAATCATTACAAACGTTATCTCAAGACACTTTACAAAACATTAGCAGGTTGATACCTGTTAATGTTAGAGTATTTAGTTATTTTATTAACAGAGACCCAACATCAAGACAGGATAAGGAGTGTTATCTGATCTTAACCCACCATGAGTGAAGCACTTTGCAGCAGCTTTTAGCAAAGTTACAGTGGAGAGGAAAAACTTCCCTTTAACGGGCAGAAACCTCGGACAGAACCAGACTCATGTTAGACAGCCATCTGCCTCGACTGTGTTGGGGTGAGAGAGAGTGAGAGAAGAAAAATTGGAGAACTGTCAAAGCCACAGCAGCTGGAGTCAGGTCGTCCCACATCAGCTGGTAGATCCACAGCAACAATCCAGATGAACCTACAAACAAGCTCAGAGACTCCCAGAGGATCATGGTTAATAACTATAAGAGTGCATTAAGATAAAAGTTAGACTGACAGATGAAGGAGAAAGGGAAACAGAAGCCTAGTGTGTCAGTTTCCCCCCGACAGTCTAAACCTATAGCAGCATAACTAAGAGCTGGTTCAGGCCTGATCCAGCTCTAACTATAAGCTTTATCAAAAAGGAAAGTTTTAAGTCTACTACTAAAAATAGAGAGGGTGTCCGCCCCCCGGACCTCAATTGGTAAGTTGTTCCAGAGAAGAGGAGCCTGATAACTAAAGGCTCGACCTCCCATACTACTTTTAGAGACCACAGGCACAGTCAGCAGGCCTGCATGCTGAGAGCGCAGTGATCTAGACGGGTAATATGGAACTATAAGCTGTCTAAGATAGGACGGCCCAATGTTATTTAGAGCTTTATAGGTCAGGAGGAGAATTTTAAATTCTCTTCTAGATTTTACAGGTAACCAGTGAAGAGAAGCCAATACTGGAGAAATGTGTTCCCTCCTCCTGGTTCCAGTAAATACCCGAGCTGCAGCATTCTGAACTAACTGAAGGGTCCTAATAGACTTTTTAGACCAGCCTGATAAAAGAGAGTTACAGTAATCTAACCTAGAGGAGACCAAAGCATGGACTAGTTTCTCCGCATCGCTCTGAGACAAGAAGTGCCTGATTTTCCTAATGTTACGAAGATGAAAATATGCTGTTCTCGTGGTCTGCTGAATATGCGAGTTAAAAGACAAATCCTGATCAAAAAGAACCCCAAGATTCCTAACTGTACTGCTAGATCCAACACTGATGCTTTCTAAAGTACCTAACTGATCAGAAAGAGCCTCCCTAAGCTGTTTAGGTCCAACAACAATAACTTCAGTTTTCTCCGAGTTCAACAGTAAGAAATTTCTACTCATCCAAGCCCTGACATCTTTCAAACACAATTCAAGTTTAGCTAACTGGCCACTTTCTCCTGGCTTCATAGAAAGGTACAGCTGAGTATCATCTGCATAACAATGAAAGTTTATGGGGTGTTCCCTCATAATACTACCAAGAGGAAGCAAATACAAGATGAGAAAATAAGAAGAAAGATGTCGCTCGATTTCGTGCCTGGGTCCGTTTTGTGCAGGTGAAGAGACGGGACTTCACTTCTGCTTCAGCCACAAAAAACGCAGTCGTCTGTGGTGCCCATTTTCGGCAAGAAGACTATGTTCCTGGGGATTCGATGGAGTTCAGGATGGGATACCGGAGCCAGAACCGGGTGCGACTGATGGCGGGTGCGATCCCATCAATACATGCAGTTTCACCGGCAGCGGCGGCAGCGGCAGCCCCCAGCCCGGCTCCCGCTGACAGATGTAAACAAGGATCTGTCAGAGATTCAGCCCGTCGGAAACGTGAGCTGAGAACCGTAAGTCTTCACTTTTGTTTTTGTTTTCGTTTTCTGACTCAAGATTAGTGTATATACCAATTTAAATAGGCAGCAAATGTTTGTCGAATACATGATGTTATCTTTGGAGCCTTATAGCTAGCGGTTATAGCATCAAGGACGTGCGAAAAAGGACCCGGACATCAGGGACATTGGATATCAAGTGCTATAAGTACTACAGTTTACACCGCTGTGTGGATGCAGTAGCCTGCAGCGGTACGGGTTGATGCTTTTTTTTTTTTTTTTTTTTTTTTTTTTTAAACATAGCAGTCTGTTGTGGATATTGCTTATAGTAAGCTACGAATTAATGAATGAATCCAGGAACGTGTCAGTGCTTCAAAATGTGTATATTACGCACAGACAGAAATAACTAAGGAATAATTTAAGGGTGAGATGATCATCTGCACTACGGTTTACAGGTCTGTCAAGTTTGTGTACTACATGGCATAGTGCAGCTATCCAAACTTCTCCTATGTTGGATGAGAGCTCATTCTGTGTTTGCGTATCTGCGCGTCACCCTCCATGCTCTTTCTTGTCTATAAACCGATCATAAGCCACATCTGAATTTTCATTGGGAGGTTTGATGTCTGTGGAAATTTTCTCAAATCCGTCTGAGATGCTGTTAATAAATTGGGAACTGTTATCTGCCAATATTGATTTGGTGTGATGTTTGTGTCTGACCAGGTTATGGAAGATAATGAGGAAGGTCCTGAATGCTTAGAGCAAGAGTACCTAGACATACAGGTGACTCCTCAGACAACAGAGCATTGTGGCTCACAGTGCAACATCAAACCCCTCCATCGTTCAATAGGTAATCCAACTATTCTGTCATGAAATGTACATTTGATACACATTAATATCATTAATGTACAGGCACGCACGCATGCACACACACAAAGACTCACACACAAGTGAAAGTCTTATTGTAGTGAGCTGTGCCTTTTTTTCCTTTTGTTTTTGTTGCGAAGTGGCTTCTTTAGATTTTTAAAACAGTCTTCCATTAATATGCTCGCTATCTTTAATTCTCAGCTGTCCAGGTAAAGCCTGGAATGATTAGCATTGGGACTCAGACTGAGACAAACACATCAACTCCACTGTCCAGTCCTGAACACAGCAATGAGGATTCCCTCTCCTTTTCCATGGAAAATCTGGTGGATCAGTCATGGAGCCCAGAGGACAGCATGAGCGACATATCCCATGATGACGATGACCCAGTAAACACGCTACTGGAGGAATCACATGGTGACTTTGAGTAAGAATTGCCGTTTTCATTTTAGATTTTGAGTATAGAAGTGAAGTTTTTGAAAAAAGCCTACTTGGTGGACTTGAACCCTGAATGTGGATGGTGTATGCAAAGCTACTCTCTGTTATAGTAATCTTTATCAAAAAGCGTATTTGTGTTTATGTTGTTTTCCTTTCTTTCAGCACTGCTGATAAGTTTGTTGTGTGCAAGGACCAGCTGATGTCCTTATTCACCGTTTGCCCTTTGTGTTGTGGGGAGACATAAGGTCACATACAGCTTCAGGAGGGAACCTACTTAAAAATACAGCAAGTAAGAGAATATTTGTAAAGACCAGAGACATAGGAGTGGATTGATTAACATTTGTGTTCAACACCACATCAGTGTTTTTCATAGAATCAAGATAATTTCATTTGATTCAATTATCTAAATCTGTGAACTACAGGTTTATTTACAGTTGTGTAATTTTCTGCCTTTCATGTTTATCTCCTAGGTGTGTGCATCCTGTGGGTATGAGCGGTTTTGGCACAACCAGCCAATACTGAATAGAAATATGCCAGCTTGCAATCTCCAACTGAGTGGGGCCATCCACTTCTCGGGCTGCATGGCAACCCAGACCATTAGGATGTTAAAACTCTATGGGCTCCAGTCTATCAGCACAAGCACCTTCTTCTGCCACCAGCGCTTGTACACAGTCCCCACTATTGTACAGGCCTGGAAGAGTGAGCAGGCTGAGCTCATAAGGGAACTGCATGAAATGGATGGTGGACTGGTCCTCTCTGGTGACTGCAGGTATCACACTTTAGACTAGTTATAGAAAATAGGTCTAAATAATATTTGAAGGTATGATATAACGCATTGTTTTGTGGTTTGATGTCTAACTTATGCTTTCAACATTTACAGGTCAGACTCTCCGGGCCATTGTGCCAAGTATGGCACCTACACTTTGATTGAGGACAGACTTAACAAGGTTCTAGATCTCCAACTTGTCCAGTTAAGGCCCCACCAAACACAAAACCACAGTTCCCACTGCTGATGCTCTCTACTTACATTTCAGGTAAACGCACAAACCAAGGGATTGTATCACCTAGTCCTTACACAACTGTTTCAGACATGAAAACACATGTTACTACCCTATATTTTAACTGTTAATATCTTCCTTGTTTTCTAAGAGCTCAGAGGTCCCCAACAGCACCTGGTGTGAGTTGGAGGGTTTGAAGCGCAGCGTAGAGTTTCTGAAAGAGAGAAACATGCAAGTGTCAGCGCTCATCACAGACAGAAACCGTCAGGTACATAAACCAAGGAACAGACTCCTGAACCCAGAAAAGCTCCGCATAACAATGAGACTGAAGCAATTTTTCTGTTATAATATGTTGTGCCCTACTGTTTAGGTTTCCAAGTGGGTGCGGGAAGAGATGTGCCCAAAAGGAACGAGGCATTTTTTTGACATCTGGCATACTGGTAAAAGTATGTATCGCAATGTTTCTATCTGAGCACTTAACAATCACAAGACCAATAATGGTAACAATATAACTATTTTTTTCCAACATATATTTCTGTCCTGAAAAAAGGCCTTCAAAAAGCTTTGGACGCTGCTGCAAAAGAGCGGGGGTGTGAGGATCTGAAGCTGTGGATACCAGCTATAGTCAACCACTTGTATTGGACTGCAGCTTCCACCCCAAATGGGGATCCAAATGTAATGGCTGCCAAGTGGGAAAGCATGGTAAACCATGTTCAGGATGTCCATGACCATGACAACCCTGCGTTCCCCAGTTGTGCGCATCCAACTCTGGAGGGAGAGGCAAGGAACAAGCAATGGCTTGAATTAGGTAAAATACACTACAAAAATACATGGATGGGATTTCTTGTGTTGCAGCTCTTTGACAGTGACCTAAAAAAGTTTTAAATTCTTTTGCAACGTACTTAGAACCCTAATGCCTGCTATATTTCTGATGGTTCAGCCCAACTGCTTAAAAAAAATATAGCATAAAAACGCATTTGTAGGGTGATATAGAAACTAGAAATATACCAGAATTTTACCCTGCCATGGATAGTCATTTTTACACATTTCTAATGAGGCTCATAAAAACCATGTTAATGTAGGATCAACAGCTGCCATCAAACTAGAGAATATTGGAACGAGAAAGGCACTGGTGAAGGATGTGCAGCAGCTGTCCCCACAGCACCAGACCTTCTCCCTGGAGGCTTTTCACACTCTTATCCTCCACTTTGCACCTAAGCACACTGGATTCTCATTCCTTGGGATGTATAGCAGGTATGTGATGCTCAAACTAATGCAGTCCAACACAGCAGCACAAACTATATTAAACTTAACCTGTATAGATTTTTACAAGCTTTTGTATTTTAACAGTTAGAAATGATCTGATTGTGCCTTAATAGCTGTGATGGCTAATTGCTCTTTTTAATCACAGGATGGCTATTTCCTCAACTCTACAAACTACAGAAAATGTATTTTACAAACACGGCAAGTTTTCTGCGCTATTTGGTTCAATCACAAATGTAAAAAAAAACTAAACTGCAGTATCTCAATTTTTGACAGGCTTCTCCTAGCAGCACTCCATTTCAATCATAATGGAAATAATGATAATGGAAGCTGTGCGTACCAGTGATGGGAAACTGTGTTATGCAGTCCGATACCCAAGGTTTTGCAAAGGTGGCTGGGTAGTACGCCCTATAAAGGAAAAGCCGTCCTACAGTAAGTTGTCTAAATCACTAAAAATATTTTGTGAGCCAGTGATAACAAAGCTGCAGTGATTTTGATCTATAAATCTTTTTCTTCCCCAGAATATGCATTTTCCCTGATGGAGTCACTGATGGAGTCCTACACCAGGTCCCCGCAGGCATTACGGGAAACAAGTGCTCATTTGTCCTCTGCTGCACCACCCCCTCTTTCCTCGTCCTACCAAAGGGCCACTAAGGATGAGGCTGTAGGGCTGTATCTTGAGCAGCGTTCAAGATTCCGAAAATAATTTTTCGAGACAAATTTAAAGTGACAGTGAGGAAAATCTGTATGAAGTGGATTGCAGCCACTCCCTTTGGCCAGAGGCCTTGCATAAACTGTAGTGTTGTATTTGTTTTGAAAGTGAAAGTAGATCAGCTCTTCTATTTAATATCACTCGTCTTAGTTCAAGACATTTTTTACATGATACAATGCAACAAAAATAATAATAATAATTTATGTTCAGTTATCTAGTGCTTTTGTTTGAAACATGACAACAAACAAACTTTGTAAGTTTGTGCTGTAGTTTAGTGGCTGCTCTGAGACGTGTCTGTGAAATGTAATGTTAGTGAATTCTGGTTCTGATTCCTAGCAGTGCTATCTACCAACTCCAACCTCACCAATCAGCGCAAACGCAACCTGGCTCTTCATGTTATTGACAGACTTTCAGGTTTGAACGGATCACTGCAGAATAACTGCTGCATGTGAGTTAAAGTTCAATAAATGAATGATTGAAATGAGAATGATCACAAACAGCCTAGGTAGTGTTTTAGCCTTTAGCCCATGTTTTATACTTTGGCTCATGTTTTAGCTTGTGTAGCTTATGCTCTTACCACTCTCCTGTTTATCTTCCTTCTGCTCCACTGTCTCTTTTCTGTCAGACAGTACAGCCCTAGTTTCCACCATTACTACCTTTCACAAGTTAAGACAAGTAAATTTCATCAGCTTGCTTGGTGTTTTCATAGAGACTTTGACTTGCTGTTAATATATCCGCTCCCGTCCAGTCCCAGAGATATGCAAATAAGCATTTACCAGGAACATTCCTGAATTATATTTGCATTTGTATACAAAAATTATAAATGCAGCGATTCTATGATACCACAATTTTCTCTAAATTTATGTGATGTGTTTAATACTTGAATGTAAAATTTTCAAAGACAAACATGTTTATAGTTTCTATACCCTCTCATTTTTCAAAATATATTCCTCATTTTGTTTGAGGATGTTGGACTATGTTTCCTTTAACTACTTTTGCATTCCAGGACACCTGCACACACTTCCTCAACTCATGCACATCACACACTACTGACTTTACTGACTTCAACCCTGCATGCTTTAGATGCTGAATATGGTGTAATTGGATTAAACTAGGGATTTAATAAATGTGGTCTTGTCGAGTTTAACAAAGAATTACTCAAACTTTAACTCGGTGTTGTCTCCCGTTTTTGCTGTGACTTCCTCAGCTGGGTCATGAAAGCTTTGAAAAAGACTTCAACTAATAATCATTTTGTGATTGTACTATTTTATTTCTTTAATTCTCCTCCAAATGAGGCCATTGGAATCCTTTGTAATTTCCTCCTTCTTCTGGAAACTGCCCCCTGATGGCAGACACAACACAGGACGGGAGGGGCTTCCTAATGTGTCTTCCCAGGACACCATAGGTTCAGCGGATCACCTGCCTGTAACCTGTGTAACGGTACTGCCTGGGGACAAAATATTTGAAATTAAACCTGATCGTCCTATTTGTTACAAAATCAAAACTGTCTTAACAAAGATGATTGATGATAGATATGGGAAGATGCCTAATTTAAGAATCCCAAAACCACTGAGTTGTAGAAATTGCTTCAACTACTTGCATACACAATACAGTTATGGCAAATTTACACAATAAACAATCACAACAAACAATCTGCATTTCTGCTGGCTTTTGTAATTAAGTTATTATTAATAACAAAAGTCAGCAGAAATCCAGATTTTTTTCCACACTTACTCATGTCTACTGGCTTCCAGGGGACCATGCTCCTGCCTGAAGGTCATGTATGCTATCTGCAGTACAAAGGGATTCAGGCAGCATGCCTCAAAACCTGGGTGCAGTGTCAGGCATGTTATGTCTGATCTGGGGGTTAGATCTTCAACTAACGCCCAGAGGGCACCCGCCTCCCTGCAGCAAAGACTCTCCTCAACTGAAGGCATGGGCTGACATTTCCCGCACAAGCACCTGTCACACAAAAGTTACAGGAAACTTATCTCTCTCCCTCTCTGTCTTTCAGTTTATTCTATCGCCGCGGTTCCAAACGCATTCGCACGTCAGTGTGGGGCATGCCCGACCTTATGTTGGAATTTACGTGGCGCACAATCTGGGCGCAGAGCGGAAAGATTGTGCGCCCGGATTGTGTGCGCCATAGTGTGTTTCATCAGTGAATCAAACAAATCAGTGGCAGCTTTTAGTTCCATAAAAACGCAGATGCGCCAGCAAGGCAGTGTGTTGGTGTTTACAAGGCAGATTTCAATCATTATTCTGTGACAGTTCGAACTCTGGTCAGTATGCTGTACGTAATGTGTTGACGGTGCTTTGAAATAACATTTCGCAGAATTATTCCCGCAACCTCAGAAATGCATGAGGCCGATAAAAAAAAGAAAAAAACTTTCCTGGTGCCTGATAACGATCTCCAAAAACACACCGACAGGGTGGTACAGGTTGGATGATGCTGTTGTTGTTTTATATTTTTAAGCTGACGATTTGCTCCGAGGGGGAATTATTACGTTCCCGTGCGCGTAATGGGCACATGACGGTATGCGTAGGCTTTAAAAAGAAACGCGCTGGGAAGGGTGTTGGTGGACAGACAGTAATTAGAAAAAAAAAGCTTTTAGTCCTGCAGTACTATCCCATCAAAACAATCATTGTATCAGCACTAATTTAACTGTTGAGTGTGCGCGCTGTTGTGCATCGATCCTGTGTGCATACACGCTGCGCTATGGACTCGAAATCTACTCTTAATATCAGGAACATATTTCATTATCATATCATAATATCATTGACTTAAATGCATTAATTGCATTTTAAAAGAACATCTGCACAAGGCAGCATCAGGAATAGAACATAGAAATAAGCGCTGTATTCACATCACGCTTTCTTTCACACAGAAGACGTAGTTGAGATTTGGCGTTTTTACTAGGCACTTCCGTACAACTGAATGGTTTCAATCAGCACAAACACTTGCTGACTTTTTAAGTTACTGTTTCTGAGTTCAAACTTAAAATATGCTGATGTGAACACAGCATCAGGCGACATATCGCTAGCTTACACCGGTCCCTCACCAGGACGTCTGGCCTGTCCTCCACTGGTTCTCCTCACACCACATCTCAACTGCTCTCCTTTGGCCGTTATTCCTCCTAATCCTGCCATGTTCCTGCTCTACATCCTGCCTAACAGGTTCATAATTATATGCCTGAGGACCATCATTTGTATAAGAATACAGATTTTCTTCTTCATTGGCAGCAGTGACAGTCTGATCCATGTTGATGTTGATGCTAAACCGCTAAACACAGGCACAACCAGCAGCCGTCCCCTTGATGACGTGACACCCAAATGCCGGTTTTTAATGCGGAAGTGAAAAAAGCCGAAAGTAAAACGTCTCTAGTGAACTCTGTGGTTCACTAATTTCAAAAATTCCCTCAACACGTTACTTTTGAGATAATTTACTATCATTTTATTCAAAGTTGTCTTTAACCTGCAATATGCTCTTTAAGACTATGAATCACTTACAAGAGGAAAACGAATAATTCAGCGACGAGTTTTTAATGACATTTAAACCCGATGGCACAGAACCACTGAATGAACACAAAATACCACCTTAAAATGCTCCTTCATGATTCCTAAATAAGTTAAAAGTCCTTTTTAAACGAAAAAGAAGTTAACAGCAAAGATAGCTCGGTTTAAAGAGTCTTTTCGATTAAATCAAAGTTCGTCGGTGCAGGAGCGATCTGTCTGCCACGAGAGTCTTTAAGCACCAATCAGTCCATTAATCCACAGGGAACCAAAAAGGAAAACCAGTTCAAAGAAGAATGATTGATCAACAAAATATCTCTGGTATATCAGGCCCAAAAATCAAAAATTAAAGTGATCTCACTGGATCCAGTGAAGAGTTGATGTCGTTAAGCAGCTCCCTCTTTCCCTCTGCGTGCAGCAGCACATGGCTGTTGTTTACCTCCGCTCCTGTGTCATGCCGCACCACATTGAGCCGCTGTATTACTTTAGTGAAATCTTTTGAAAGCTTTGTTTTTTCCTTTAAAGACCACGGTGGCACATATGTTAGTACAAAATTATGTTTGTGTCGCGTTATAGATGAACATGCACGCACTTCTGCGCAGCACTTTAGTGCAGCTGTGTTATAAGATCCACGCCCACCGTGAGTCTGAAGACGGGCTAGAGGAAAAGCTAACCAAACCATGTAGAGCCGAGTAGAGTAGAGTAGAGCCGAGTAGAGTAGAGCTGGAATTGCATAGTGGAAAAGCGCCATTAGAGGAAAAGAGAGAGAGAGAGAGAGCATAGAAGGAGGTGGAGGAGGATGAGAGAGAAGAAGACTGCAGTAGAGGATGAAGATAAGAGGTGGATGAGGAGGAGAGGCTGAAGTGGTGGAGGAGAAGAGAAGGAGATGGGGAGATGAAGGCAAGGGAAGGAGAGGAAGGGCCTGTTCTCCCCATCAATGTTATTCTGAAAATTTTCAATGTTCCTGTTCATTACATTTCAAAAAATGTTCAATATTGGTTCTTCAAGTATCATCATGACTGAATGATTCTGCTGAGGACATTGAAGACTCTTTATAAGGACATTGACCCTTTTAGGAGCCTGGAGTAAGATAAATATTATTATCCAAGTTTCAGAGATGTGAGTGAAGACTTTCTCTTCTAAAACAGGAGTTGGTGCTGGACCCACATATGACTTAAACTGACACCATTATAAAGATGTTCACTTGTAATAGTAAGTAATAAACCTCTGACCTGTTGTAAGTACAGTACATAAAGTTTTATGAAATACCCAAAAGTTTAGCCTTGTGGAAATAAAAATAGAAAAAGAATAGATTAGAAACTCTTTATTGTTATTATACTAATACACTATAATGGCAACAACACTGCGAGTCAAATGTAGATACTTTTCATCAACTTGAAAGTACAGAGACAATTTTACTTGAAGCATATTTCAATAATTCCAAAAAGACCCCCCCCACCCCCCCCCAAAAAAAAAAAAAAAAATCTGACTGGGTTTTTTTTTGTTCTTGTAAAAAACGTTCACACAAAGTAAAGCAAAATCATTTTAAAGATGCATACATTACATAAAGAACACTCGACATGTTCCAATGAGGTTACAGGTGACCCATGTGGTCAGTTTGTGAAATTGTTAAATGTCAATTTATGGAACCAGTATTTTTCATGAGAAATCTGATGCTACGCAAAAAAAAGCTCTGACCAAAATGTTATGGGTCTACTACACTGTGAAAATGAAACTTAAAATGATATAAAACTAACTGCCCCCAAAACAGAGAGAAAACATTGATGTCTACAACACACTGACTACTCGATACAACAAAAACCATATCATCAAGTATAAAAATATAATATTTTAATAAACTTTGAGCTGGTATTTCATAACTATCTGTCACCACATTGGACATGGATGCTGGTCCCAACCAGGTTAGTTTCACAGGGTCTGTTACTACGGTGACTGACAGAGAGCTGGAGTTTCCTCTCTCTGTGAAAAAGACTTGAGTTACCCCTCTTTCTCTGTTTGAATTATCTCGCTTTGTAAAACAGAAAACTCAGAGTTTCCCTAATTTCAGGGTTAATAGACTCAGAGTTTTCACTAAACCTGCTTTGTGAAACAGACCCCTGGTCTGTACTGTGACCCTAACATGAACACTGACCTGAAAGACATATCTTGTCCCTGGTGAATGTGTTTACTCAAAAACAGCCAATTTTATCTGCCCACTCTCATCATATGTGTTTATTTTTCTGTGGATCAAAGTGGAGGAAGAAGACACTCATGTGACTAGGTGTTACATCAGACAAAGATTGCCTCACTGAAGATGCAAATGCAGACTTGGTTATGGGCCGTTTTCTGAAGTACTGCTTGATCAATTGTTTTGAGCAACCATCAAGAGCCCCCTCCCGGCCCTCTTTAGATCAGGGAGGGGCCAAGAGGGGGAACAACTGCCCATCAGGGCTAACGACTCACACTTACACCTAAGAAGTCTATTGGTTTCAGGTCACATGACCACTTGTTTTGCCACCAGCCTCCTGGTGTATAAATATCTAGTACTCCACACCAGACTTTCAGAACTGAAGAAGCTTCATGGATGAGAGGTGATACGTCTTCTACTCACATGAGGTTGGTCCAGTTGACATGTTTTTGGCTTGGTTGTGGCAGTTGCCATGTGGTCAAACATGAAATGGAGTCAAAAGGCGCCATGACACAACCAGATCACCTCAAACAGAGACACTGGTGTTTGCTGTGTTCACAAGTGCTTCTCTTTGGGGTTGTCTTGTTGTGGGTTTAGCATGTTATATGGTACAGGCTGCCAAACAAAAATACCAGCTCACTTTGTTTACTTCTGTTATAGATCATCTAATTTGTCAGCAGCATTTCCCAAACACATGCACTCACTTGATATCTGACTGCAGTAAGTGCTACTTGTTGGGGAACTGTTGCTGAGCAGGGGTGAAAGACATGATCATCTGTTTAATGTCAGACAACAATCCTTGCAATTATCTCAAGTCTGTATCATGACCCAAACTGGAGCACTGGCCTGTCAGTTTGAAATGAGCAAGTGCTTCTTGTTGGGGCTGTTATATTGGACAAGAGCAACACAAGGATTTGGAAACAGTGGAGTGTAAAGGTTTCTCTCAGAAGTCCCCAAAAAGAACCACTGCTGAATCTTTTAACAAAAGTGCTTCTCTTTGGGGTTGTCTTGGCAGGAAAATTACTGGACGTTGGACAAATTAAGCTAGCTGCAAGCATTGTGAATCTAAACTGTGACCTGTTGAGGAAACTGTGCAGAACTCCATAATTTGTAATGACTGACAGAGAAGAACAGCTCTGCCAGGGTCCAACCAAATAAATTGAGAAACACCAAACACTCGACCCCTGGTCTGTACTGTGACCCTAACATGAACACTGACTTGAAAGTAGATTGCAGTAAGTGCTTTTGTTGGGGTCATTTTGCTGACCACAAAGGGTTTAACGACTTAATTGTGAGAACATATCTTGTCCCCGGTGAGTGTGGTTTTTCAAAGACAGAAAATTTTTACTGCACACTTTTACTGCTGAACATGAGATGAGGTCAAAAGACGCAGTGGCACAACCAGACCACCTCAAACAGAGACACTGGTGTTTGCTGTGTTCACAAGTGCTTCTCTTTGGGGTTGATTTGCTGTGGCTTTTGCATGTTACGTGATGCAGGCTTCCAAAGAAAAACCAACTCAGTATGTTTCCTTCTGTTATTGTTAATCCATTTTGTCAGCAGCATTTCCCAAACACATGCACTCGCTTGATGTTTGACTGCAGTAAGTGCTACTTGTTGGGGAACTGTTGCTGAGCAGGAGTGAAACACATGATCATCTGTTAAATGTCAGACAACAATCCTTGCAATTATCTCAAGTCTGTATCATGACCCAAACTGAAGCACTGGCCTGTCAGTAAAAATGAGCAAGTGCTTCTTGTTGGGGCTGTGATGTTGGACAAGAGCAACACCAGGATTTGGAAGCAGTAGAATGAAAAGGTTACATAGAAGAATATAGCAGTTGGTGCCTTTTTGGAGTAGTTTTGCTGACCACAGTTGTTTTTTACAGACTTTGTTGAGAGTACATTTCTTTCCCTGGTGAATGTGGTGGGTGGCTAAAACGGTAAATTATGGCTCTGTGTTTATTTATTTATTTTTTTCATGTTTTTTTGTCTCCAAAAAGCTCTTTGTTAAAATTAAGTCACGTTGAACAGGTATAATGTGATCATGTAGTGGTTTGTACTCTGCGGTGTGAGGAGAAGAGCTCTGGGACAGTGACGCTGACTCCCAGAATCTGCAGTTTGAGGCCTCTGAGCCCCTCTGTATGGCTTAGTCAGGTTCACTTTGTGATTTCTTCTAGATTTTGTTGAGATGATCAAAACCATGCACTTGTTGAAACTATTGTATGTGCAACCAGAGGAAACAACAGTGTTACAAGTGTTTACTTTACAACAAAAGTGTGTACGTGATGTCCGGTACTTCCGGAGCCAGCCTCAAGAAGACACTTGAGGAACAGCAGCAACTTAGCATCCTGTGTTGTCTCATTATTTCAGACTGGAAGTTGTCGCTTGGACTTTTGATACAAAGTCCTCCATGGGGCAAGAAGCAGGGGGGAGGAGCCCTGCGCCAGGGGCCAATGTCACGCAACTGCGATGGCCGGGAATTGAACCTGGGTCATCTGGTTGGAAGGCAGCTATGCTCACCACTATACCAGAATCATGGGCACGCCCTGTCTCAGGTCCACAGGAGCCAAAGCTCTGGGAAAAACACTCTGGAATGCAAATCCAAGCCCTCTGACAGCTGCTGTCTTCTGCTGCAAGAAGTGACCCCAATAACCCAGCGTTGCATTGTTCCTCTTGCTGGTGTCTCAACTGGCTTGCTTCATGTTTCAGTGCTAACAGCATGCACAGCAGGAAAAAGGTAAATACAACTCAACAGTAAACTGTGAAGCTGGGAAGCTATGAAAGACTCAGTTGCCTTTGGGGGGCGGATCTCACAAGCTCAGTGTCTGTTGTTGAAGGGAAAGGGTTACAAGAAAAAGCACCTGACGTTGTTGGCACCATCACCAGTGATGGAGTGTATGCTATGAATCACCACACAAGTGTGTGCCACTACCCAGAGTGCTTCGCAACAGCCTCCCTATCAATGGGTAGAAACTGTAATGTAATATACTGTACTGTACTGCTGATGTGTTGTTACTTCCAGGGACCATTGCAGTGCTCATTGACAGGTGGTGAGAATTGAGGAGGAGCCTTGGGACGGACATAAAGCTGCAGTAAAAACATTCTCCAACCAGGTGGAAGGTACAGTGTTATTAAAAATCTTAGCAGGAGTCTTTGTTCTGTGAATGATAACAACATGCTGAGATCACTGACTGTCACTCAATCAGGAAACTCCACACACATGCACAAGCTCCATCAAAGGTCCCACCGAGATTTGAACTCAGATCACTGGATTCAAAGTCCAGAGTGCTAACCATTACACCATGGGACCAGTGCACACCTGAGGAAGTCACTTGTGAGTGTATTTCTCACCTGAGCTCACATCCTTGTTAGATGTGATCTCTCAGTCCCCTTCACAGGACTGAGGTTCATTCAATATTGGACACATCTTCACAAAAATGAGAAAAAAAAAGAAAAAGTACCACTTCTACTGTCAAAGTAAGAGAGGTCCTGGACCAGTGTGAGTAAACACCAATATCACTGGACTAAAGGACAAAGACTCTTCCTGAAATAAACAACACTGACACTCAGAGACACTGTTTGCTCTGCAGAAGAGTTTGAGGAGCAGTTTGTGAAGCTTTTGTGCTTTGTGCAGTCGTCTTGTGTCTTTGTGACTCATTTACACAGGTTGAGCTAAAAAAGCTGAACAGTCCTTTAGTTGATCAGACCAACAGTCTGTTAATATTCCTCTGACATGACTTTGATTCTAAAGGTCAGGAGGTGAATCAGTCTGTGTCTGTCTGAGGCTGAAGAGCCGCTCACACACACAGCAGAGTATTCTGGGATGGATTCAGGGATGTCAAACAGAGTTGAACTCTGTGTCACTCAGTCGGCCAGTTGCTCATCAAAAGAATAAGAACTAAAACTTTATTCCTGTGCCACAGTGACAAGGGGGATGTAGCTCAGTGGTAGAGCGCATGCTTTGCATGTATGAGGTCCTGGGTTCAATCCCCAGCATCTCCAATGTGGATTCTCTTGCTGGGTCTTGAACTGTGTTGGTCAGAAAGGAGCACTCAGGGAGGTCTGCACTGACCAGGGGCTCAGTTGGAGGGGATTTTGAGGAAAAATCTACACACACCTAGGCTGTGAGACAACTCAGATCCTGAAAACAACCCAGTATACAAGCTGCCACGACATCTCTTGAGCTCAACAACAGCACCTCCTAACAAGGGAGAGGCATTGTGCTATTTTGGGGCACTTTGGACACCTACTACAAGCTGCAAAATGATGTGGAGTTGAGCAGGGACAGACTGTCAGAGTGGTTGTTGTGGCCGAGTGGTTAAGGCGATGGACTAGAAATCCATTGGGGTGTCCCCGCGCAGGTTCAAATCCTGCCAACAACGTCTGGTGCTTCATTTTAAATCTTCACCTTCAACAACAGACACTCCGAGCTTTTGAGATCCAACTGCCCCCAATGGCAACTGAGTCTTTCACAGCTTCACAGCTTTACAACTCACCGTGCTGAGCTGTGTGTACCTTTTTCCTGCTGTGCATGCTGTTAGCACTGACACATGAGGCCAGTTGAAACACCAGCAAGAGGCATAACTCAGGGTTACTTGGGTCAGTTCTTGCAGCAGAAGACAGCGGCCGTCAGAGGGCTTGGATTTTTGTTCCAGAGTGCTTTACCCAGAGCTTTGTTTCCGGTGGACCTGAAACAGGGTGTGCAGTGTGATGGTGGTATAGTGGTGAGCATGGCTGCCTTCCAAGCAGTTAACCCGGGTTCAGATCCTGGCCATCGCAGTTGAGTTGAGTGACACCGGGCCATGGCACGAGGCGGGTGTGCATCTGTGCAATCAAGTTTTACTAGGGATGAGTATATTTTGAAAGCTGTTTTCTTAGTGACTGGGGCACATGGCCCTGCTTCTTGCCCCATGGAGGACTTTGTATGGAAAGCCTCAAATGGGTTCTTTGGGTAACCATGCGACAGGAAAAGCTGGCAGGTGAGAGAGGGCGAAGATGGGGCTCTTGGTGTGGCCCTCTGCCTTTCTCTCTGCATCTTCAGGGCTATTTATTTAGTTTGAGGCTATGTGACTGAACTTTGAGCTTCTATCGAATAAGGCACTATGTAAATTGCTTTTCAAACTGCAAATTGAATGACTTGACTTTTGATCATTCCCACTGCTCTGTTCCCAATAAGACAGTTTTTATGTTTATGTTAGGAATTGAATACGAGCGTATTCAATTCCTAACGTAATTATTGCCTTCATCAAACTAGTCGTCTGAGAGAAACATTTTTCTTCTACCGCTTCCAAATCCAGGTGTTGCTCTTGTCCAATATAACAGCCCCGACAAGAAGCACTTTCTTATTTCAACTGACAGGCCACAGGTTCTGCGTTTAGTCTCATTTTTGTGGTGAAATAATCACACTTCTTGATGGCAGCCATTTGGTAAAATTCAGCAGGGCAGCTCTATAGGTGTCAGGGTGAATGGAAGATTTTTGTTCTTTCTTCCAGTTGCTCATATCATATAATTTCTACAAGTGCATGGTTTAGGTCATCGCAACAAAATCTAGACAAAATCACATGGGGGGGCCTGACTAAGCCGCACAGAGGGGCTTGGAGGCCTCAAATTGCAGACATTGAAAGTCAGTGTCACTGTCCCAGAGCTTTTCTCTTCAGTTGTCCAGGGGAAGCACCAGGACCCAGGAACATGTCATTCAGCAGGAAAAATCAGGAATGAGCTAGCCAGGAGACGAACCTAGAATCTTCTGATCCGTAGTCAGACGCGTTATCCATTGCGCCACCAGCCCCTACTGCCTTGTATGTGTCCCACCTTCGATGCCCACATCATACAAAGCCAGTGGGCTCTGAGTGGGACAGATGTGTGGAAAAAAGGCCACTGACAAAAACCAAGCCACCTGTGCCTTGACCCTGATTCAAACCGGGGTTGCTGCAGCCACAACCCAGAGGAACAAACACTATCCGTAACAGTGAAATACAGTGCGGTGCAGTGCAGTCATTTCCCGAAAGGTGCCCTAGGATGAGCAGGCAATGGGGAGAGAGGGAGGTGTTAGTCAAGAGGACAAACACAACATCACACATCACATTATTACACTGACCTCAGGCAAACCTGTCGGGGGTGGGCTCATCCGGGACTTGAACCCCGAAGCAAGAATCATACCTCTAGACCAACAAGCCATGTGGATAAGACATTTTCAGTGGGTAGATGAAAAGTGAGAATTGACCCACAAGAGTTTTAGGAATCAAAGAAAATGAATGCACAAATCCACCAGGAAAAGGCCTACGGCACAGGCAGGTCAAGAGGGGCGTTGGAGTGCAGGCGAGGGCCTACACAAGGACACCTTTGGGGGAGAGGCGTGCTGCTATTTTTGGGGCATTTTGGACACTTCAGACAAGCTCCACATGCAAAATGATGTGGAGTTGAGCAGGGACAGACTGTCAGAGTGGTTGTTGTGGCCGAGTGGTTAAGGCGATGGACTAGAAATCCATTGGGGTCTCCCCGCGCAGGTTTGAATCCTGCCAACAACGGTTGGAGCTTCTTTTTTAACCTTTGCCTACAACAACACACACTTTGAGGTTGTTTGTTCGATCCGGCCGCCCCCCAGATGGCAACTGAGTATTTCACAGCTTCACAGCTCAGTGTTGAGCTGTATGTACCTTTTCATTAAAGTGCATGTTTTTAGCACTGACACATGAGTCGAGCCAGTTGAAACACCACAAACGGGAAGTGAAGTGAAGTGAATTTGAACTTAGTCACTTATTCTGCACAGAGATGCTGTTAGTTTACTTAGACAAGCGGCTAACGCCATGTCGTCAGTGTGATGCAAGCACAGGTCATGTGATTCACAGTAAAGATTTGCTGTTGCTGTGTTTGAAAAAACGTAATCCCATTCAACCTCTAATGAGCAGGTACTTGTATCAACAGTGAGCATGCTGTGCTGTGATTAAAATGTTAAAATTTAACTCACAAGTAGCAAACGTTAGCTTGATTTCCAGATATCATTTACCTGGTCTTTGCAGGTCTGTAATTCTATAACTTCCACTTCAGGCCGCAAGTCTAAATATCAAATATGTTGTTGTTAATGTGTATGATGTTTTTGTACATGCAAACCCTTAGTGGTTAATGTAAGATCATCATTTCCATCTGTAAAATATATGACCTCACAACCACTTATAAGTCGTCTTGACGGTGATTCTTTAATTGATACATAGACATACATTATAGTTGTATGAAGTGATCTAAGTGTAGTGATTTGAGACACAATCTACAATGAGATATGAGAGGGTGTTTTATAGGTTTCATTTGTAATGAACTACTGGAAAACTAATAATTATTTTTGCCCAGTCTTTACCAAGTCTACATACACTCTTAGGGACAGGGGCTTTTCTGAACATCTAACATTCAAGATATGGCCCTTTGTGTCAGGTTTTCACATCACAGATACCTTTAATATATACCTGAAATATATTTGAGCTTTTAGCTTTACACTTGGCAAATGGTTCAAGATTTGGATTTAGATTTAACATTTAGATTCGGATTTAACATTAAGATTTAGATAAAACATTTACATTTAGATTCAACATTGAGATTTAGATTAATTTTTTCTTGTGTACACATATTGAACCACATTCAGTTTTGCATGAATTTTTGTCCCAAATGACAGAAGATTGAGCTTAATGTTCACACAATGTTGCCTTTTTAACTGTGACTGAATCTTTATATTCTTTGGCCCATAGGACACACCTGTGAATTTTGGTTTAGTTTGTTCTGCTGTAGCAGAGATGCATCAGTGAATTTCAGTCAAATTAATACTTTTGTGTTTTTTTGCAACTCAGATCTTTAACTTAAATTTTGCAACTTAAATTTAAATCCAACTTAAATTGTTTGACCTTGTGACATTTGTGTTGTTTACTGTGTGTAAGCTTGAAGGAGGGCCATTAAATAAATACATTTCTCACTTCATTTTTTTGTGGATCTGTCTGCTTATGTCAATGTGCAGACATCTAGGGTGTATTATAAACAGACCCCCAGATTCATATTTATTCTTATAATTTATAACTTGCTCTAAATACAATCTTTTATCCTGTCGTCACCATGTGAGATCAGTTTTGAAAGCAGAACATTGTTGCTTTGATTTATCCTTATTCAATAAAGGAACATGATGTTACTGTCTGTATGTTTTTATTCGTATAGTGAAACTAATTATCAAAAATGTTTGGATGATGACAGTGGATCGCTGAATGTAAAAACATTGTGTAGTGAGCAGTTGAATAACCACTGGTTCCAATTTGTGGTGGCTTCTAACTTAATGAGGGATGAGATTAAATAGATTCCTGGAACTTAGTCTGGTCTGGAGCAGACAAGCTCCACAGGATAAATCTCCATGGTAACTATGGTCATAACATATCCCACAATCCCAGTTCTGGGAATCAAAGATAAGTTAAGCCAGGATGAACAAGACATCCTGGCTTACTCCCTTACCCCAGTTTTGTGGAACAGGCCCCAGGTCTAAATGTTTCTCTGTTCAATTGGTTAGAAGCTTAAAATCACGGAGTTCCACACAGCTCCCCCCACAGGCCACAGTTTGGTTGTACAATGCTTCCAGCAGACGTAATCCAGCCACTTGTCTGTAATTTTCCTGCCAAGACAACCCCAAAGAGAAGCACTTCTGTTTGAAGGTTCAGCAGTGGTTCTTTTTGGAGTCATCTGAGAGAAACCTTGAATCTGTGGCTTCCTGCTCAGGGTGTTGCTTGTCTCCAATATAACAGCCCAACAAGAGGCACTTGCTCATTTCAACTCACGGCCAGTGCCCCAGTTAAGGTCATGATACAGACTTGAGATAAATAGAAGGATTATTGTCCATTGACAAATAGATGGTAATGTATTTCACTCCTGCTCAACAACAGTACCCCAACAAGTAGCACTTACTGCAGTGAAATATCAAGTGAGTGCATGTGTTTAGGAAATGCTGCTGACAAATTGGATGAACTATAATATAAGCAAGGAAATTCAGCTGGTATTTTATTGCAGCCTGCATCACATAACATGCAAAACCCATGAGAAGCTCTTGTGAACACAGCAATCATCATTGTCTCTGTTTGAGGTGGTCTGGTTGGGCCATGGCATCTTTTAGCTCCATTTCATGTTTGGTGAACTGCCATGTGCAACTGCCCCAACTAGAAGCACTTACTGCATGCAAAGAGGTCAAGTCTGAGCTCAAGTTGGGTCTGTCAACTGGCCTTGATTTCGTCTTACTTTTGTCCTGTTGAAGTCTCTTGAGCAGTTTTACTGAACATCCTCTGGAGCCTCTGATGTGGCCTCAGTTCAATTACTTTCCCTCTGTAGTTTATATGCTGAAGAAATGTGTTCAAATTATGATTCTTTGCAAATTATGCAGTTTTTATGCTGCTACCATGCTTTAAACTCCTCCATCCTGGTCTCAGAGTTTCAATGCTCTTGATGGTTGCCCAAAACAACTAATCAAGAGGCTCTTAAGAAAATGGCCCATTGACATGTCCTTATTTGCATCTTAGGCGAGGCAATCTTTGACCTTTGTAACCCCTATTCACAGAAGACTTCTTGTTCCGACCTGATCTATAGCAGAAAAAAACAAACAAGAGTGGAAAGGTAAGATTTGAATTTTTGGAAACCACATTCACATGGGACAAGATGTGTTCTCACAACAAACCAATAAAAATCTAATGTGGCTGTGCCATGGCGTGTTATGACATGACCAACCGTCCCAACATGGAGCACTACTGCATGCAGAGAGGACAAGTCTGTGCTCGAATTGGTTTGGTCAACCCTGCACTTCTTCTTACTTGTGGTCCATTCAAGTGTCTTGAGCAGT
Organism: Thalassoma bifasciatum; assembly: GCA_008086565.1. Lineage (NCBI taxonomy): Eukaryota > Metazoa > Chordata > Actinopteri > Labriformes > Labridae > Thalassoma > Thalassoma bifasciatum. Next base: position 49,215 of record RPOG01001717.1, read on the forward strand.
GTCTCCACCCTTAGTTTCTATACTGCCACCATGCTTTTAACTCCAGCTTCCTGGTCTCAATGCTCTTTGTGGATGCCAAAAACAATTGATCAAGCAGTACTTAAGAAAATGGCCCATAACCAAGTCTCCATTTTCATCTTTTGTGATGCAATCTTTGTCTGATGTAACACCTTGTCACAGGAGGGCTTTCTACCTCCGCTCCAATCCTCAGGACAATAAACACTGGTATGATCTGGCAGCTGCTGTTTTTGAGACACATTCACAATGGACAATGTACGTTCTCGGAACTAAGTCCTCAAAACCCTCTGTGGTCAGCAAAATGACCCCAACAAAAATCACTTTCTAAAATATACTTTGAAGTTAGTGTTCCTGTTAGGGTCACAGTACAGACCAGTCGTGATTGGTTGGAGTACAGAAAAAGCTGTACTTCCCTTACTATCCTTACAAATTATGGAATTACATACAGCTTCATCCACTGATCAAGCTGCGGTTGCACCATGCTTCCAACAAATTAATCCATCTGCTTGACAGTAATTTTCCTGCCAAAACAACCCCAAAGAGAAGCACTTTGATGAAAGATTCAGCAGTGGTTCTTTTTGGAGTCGTCTGAGAGAAACCTTTTCACTTCACTGCTTCCAAATCCTGGTGTTGCTTTGCCCAATATGACAGCCCCAACAAGAAGCACTTGCTCATTTCAAACCAATGCATGTGTTTGGGAAATGCTGCTGACAAAATGGATGAACTTTAATAGAGGTGAACTAAGCAAATTGATATTTTTGTTTTGCAGCCTGTACCATATATCATGCTAAACCCACAACAAGACAGCCCCATAAAGAAGCACTTATGAACACAGCAAACACCAGTGTCCCTGTTTGAGGTGGTCTGGTTGTTTTCTGGTGCCTTTTTACTCCATTTCATGTTTGGCCACATGACAACTGCCTTGTGGAACTGCCCCAACAAGAAGCACTTACCACATGCAAAGAGGTTCAGTCAGTGCTCTAGTTTGGTCAGTCAACTTGCCTGCACTTCTTCCATGGGTCCTATTGAAGTCTCTTGTGCAGTCTTGCTGGACATCTTCTGACTTCAGTTCCTGGAGCTTCTGATGTGATTTGGTTCTGCTCATCCTGTCCCTCTTGGTTTTTATGCTGCCACCATGCTTTAAACTCCTCCTTCCTGGTCTTATAGTTTCAATGCTCTTGATGGTTGCCCAAAACAATTGGTCAAGCAGTACTTAAGAAAATGGCCCATTACCAAGTATCCATTTGCATCTCTAGAGAGGCAATCTTTGACCATCATACCCCCGAGTCACATGAGGGTCTTCTTCCTCCACTTTGATTCACAGCAAAATAAACACATTAGATAAGAGTGGGCAGCTACAATTGGCTGTTTTTGAAAAAACACATTCACCATGGACAACATATGTTCTCACAACAAAGTCCTCAAAATGCACTGTGGTTCTTAGTGCACAAAACAAACAAAGGAGGAACTTTCATGTAAACTTATTGCTTTACGTATCCCTTGACAACATTCTACACAGTCATCAGCGTTCTTCTGAAAATGCAGCTCCTGTGAGATACAGCGTCACGGAAGCTTCGGAGTCTTCATGGACTCCGATAACTCGCACTTTGACCTACTTTCAGACGAGTATGACACGCCCCACAGCGACGGAGAGGGCGAAGATGAAGCAAAGATGGGGATGACAGTGTAAATGATGGACACGGAGGTGAGGGAGACAGAGGAAAAAAAGTTTCACTAAGTTACAGACAGAAAGATGGGGCAGATGAAGGAGACGACAGAGGGGGGGAGACTGAAAGACATACAATGTTCTGTTCATTTGATTGGGCTAAAATGATCAGGATGAAAGTGTTTATGAAAACAAAGGCTAAAATGATATGTTGATCAAATGGAATTGATTTTTGTAAGTACGGATTTGACAAGGAATCGTTTTCTTTAGGAGCTGTGTAAAGTTTTGGCAAACAATTTGGATAATAATGGGATGTCTTCAAACTCATAATTGTTATTATTATTGTTATTGTTTTTTATTTTGTCATTCTCAATACAGTGTTTATATTTGTTAAACAGACAGGGTCAAAAATGTAAATATTGAATCAGTTTTTTTCCACAAAATATGTGTTCCAAAAAAAACGCTGTTTTCTGGGCTTTTTGTTTGGAATGTTGCTTTTTCTTGAAAATGGCTGATATTCAAATGGTGACAACTCAAAAATTAACGCAGATGAAATAAATCTGTTTTCTGAATTTAAAAGCTGAAACCCTCTTCTTTCTTTTGATGTATTCACCATACAAAGAAACCAAACACCACATTTTCAGTGGGCCTTCAAAGATTCGTGGATAAGGTAAAAAACGCTGTCGCTGGCTGGCAACTAATCATCAGAACACTGGCGGGGAAAGAGTTAACACTGAAATGAGGGAAACTCTGAGTTTTCCATTTCACAAAGCAAGACAACCAAACAGAGAAAGAGAGGTAACTCCAGCTCTCTGTCAGTTACCGCAGTAAAAGACGCTGTGAAACTATTCTGGTTGGGAGGCTTAGGGACCAACAATGGCACAAAAAGTTTGGGCACAACAGCTCTTGGTGAACATTCATGGCTTTCCAGCTGAGCAGCTATCGCCTTCATATAACACATGTGCGCTTAACCAGTCACATTGTGCTTTTAATTAAAACCATGCACTTGTTGAAACTATATGGTAAGAGTTACCAGAAGAAAGAACAAAACTTTTCCATTTGCCCTTACACCTATAGTGCTGCCATGCTGAATTTGACCAAAAAGCTGCCACAGGGCTTAAAACTGTCCTATTTAAAACAGAGTAGTGGGAATGATTAAAAGTGAAGTCATTCAATTCTGAGTACAAAAAGAAATTTACATAGTGCTTTATTGAATAGACGCTCAAAGTTCAGTCAGATAGCCTCAAACTAAATAAATAGCCCTGAAGATGCAGAGAGAAAGGCAGAGGGCCACACCAAGAGCCCCATCTTCGCCCTCTCTCACCTGCCAGCTTTTCCTGTTGCATGGTTACCCCAAGCACTCCATTTGAGGCTTTCCATACAAAGTCCTCCATGGGCCAAGAAGCAGGGCCATGTGCCCCAGTCACTAAGAAAACAGCTTTCAAAGTGCACTCATCCCTGTACAACCTTCATCACAGGGATGGACACCATGCGCCAGGGCCCAATGTCACATGTGCGATGGCCGTGAATTGAACCCGGGTCAACTGCTTGAAAGGCAGCTATGCTCACCACTATACCACCATCGCTCTGCACATCCTGTATCACATAACATGCAAAACCCACAACAAGACAACCCCAAAGAGAAGCACTTGTGAACACAGCAATCATCAGTGTCTCTGTTTGAGGTGGTCTGGTTGTGACACTGCGCCTTTTGACTCCAATTCATGTTTGGTGAACTGCCATGTGCAACCGCCCCAACAAGAAGCACTTACTGCATGTAAAGAGGTCAAGTCTGTGCTCAAGTTGGGTCAGTCAACTGGCCTGCACTTCTTCTTCCTTGTGTCCTGTTGAATTCTCTCGAGCAGTTTAACTGAACAACCTGTAGCTTAAGTTCCTGCAGCCTTCGATGTGGCCTAAGTTCAATTACTTTTCCTCTGGAGTTTATATGCTGAAGAAATGTGTTCTCACAACAAAGTCATCAAAACCCACTGTGGTCAGCAAAACTACCCCAACAATAAGCACTTACTGCATCTACTTTCAAGTCAGTGTTCATGTCAGGGTCACAGTACAGACTAGGGGTCAGTTGCACAAAAGTAGGTTTCAAATATCCCGGATAGCTGGTTGTGCCCTGTTCAACAAATCCATAACAAATGCACCCAGGTTCAGTCAGTTGCACAAAGACTAGGTCAGGATGAACAGACACAGATTCATCTAGCCAGGTGAGAGCGTTCCTGGATCAGTGCATACACAGGTAATTTTGCTGCCAAAACAACCCCAAAGAGAAGCACTTTTGTTGAAAGAATCAGAAGTTGTTCTCTTTAGAGTCGTCAGAGAGAAACCTATTCACTCTGCTGCTTCCATACACCATTGTTGCTCAGGTCCATTATCACAGCCCCAACAAGAAGCACTTGCTCATTTCAACTGACAGGCCAGTGCTCCAGTTTGGCTCATGATACAGACCTGAGATAATTACAAGGATTGTTGTCTGACATTTAACAGATGATCAGGTCTTTCACTCCTGCTCAGCAACAGGACCCCAACAAGTAGCACTTACTGCAGTCAGATATCAAGTGAGTGCATGTGTTTGGGAAATGCTGCTGACAAAATGGATGAACAATAACACAGGTAAACAAAAGTGAGCTGGAATGTGTTCAGCAGCCTGTTTCACATATCATGCTTCACCCACAGCAAGACAACCCCAAAGAGAAGCACTTGTGAACACAGCAAACACCAGTGTCTCTGTTTGAGGTGGTCTGGTTGTGATTGGACTCAATGATATTCTCATCTTTGACCACATGCCAACTGCCATGCGGAACTGCCCCAACAAGACGCACTTACCATATGCAAAGAGTCTGTGCTCAGGTTGTGTCAGTCAACTGGCCTGCACTTCTTCTTACTTGTGTCCTCATGAAGTCTCTTGAGCAGTTTTGCTGGACATCCTCTTGAGTTCCCGGAACCACTGATGTGGTCGAGGTTCAATGACTTGCCCCCCTTAGTTCTGCCACCATGCTAGAAACTAATCTGTCCTGGTCTTTAAGTTTCAGTTCTCTTGGAGGTTGTCCAAAACAAGAGTTCAAGCAGTGCTTAAGAAAATAAACCTTTGGTTATTCTCAGTCATCCAGGTCAAGATAAAATCATTGACAAGCCAAAAATAATACAGTTGAACCGACCTTGTGTGAGTAGTAGCCATTCCTCCTCTCATCCATGGAGCTTCTTCAGTTCTGAAAGTCTGGTGTGGAGTACTAGACATTTATACACCAAGAGGCTGATGGGCAGTCGTTCCCCCTCCCCGCCCTCTTTTGGGAGTCACTCTGGTCACCTGACTGCAGGTGTGAAAGATGGCTGCACCTCCTTGGGAGGGCTCTCACATTAAGAAAATGGCCCATCACCAAGTCTCCATTTGCATCTTTGGTGGGTCAATCTTTGTCTGATGTAACATTTAGTCACATGAGGGCCGGAGTTTGGCTGCTAAATGACATGTCTATCCTTGAGAGCGATCTGTTTTTTCACAGCACA